>ML269289.1:25876-52019 GCA_005239495.1 Nicotiana undulata | reverse complement strand
GGGGGGGGGGGGGGTCGTCATGTTAATTATGGAATGGGGGGATCTGGACCGTAGATCAAAATAATCAACGGCCAGGATTGGTTAAGGTATTGGGTCGGGCAGGTTGGGTTTTGGGCTCAAACGGTTTGGGCCAAATTATAAGGGGCCTTGGGCTGTCTTTTTGGTTTGAAATTAAAAACAAAGGGCTATTTATTAAATACCCAAACAATTGAATAAAAATTAAATTACCAAATAATTAACTAATTATAAAAAATGTTTTTATGCATAGGAATGTTTTCAAATAATTATTTAGTATATTAAAAATACAATGGACCAATTTCTGGTAAAAAAATGCGGTAAGGTATGCATGAGCTACATTTGCAAAATTATTGCAAATGTAATCGAAATTTCCCAATCTGGCCATTTATGAATTAATTTAAATTTAGTAGGACCATAAATAGTAATATTAGATCAAAAAATGTTCTAAAATCATTGTGAGGCAATTTTGTAATTATTTATATGAATAAAATAATGAGATAAATTAATTTAAAAAATGTAGCAATTATGAAAAAATACCAATTGATGTTAATGCATAGTTTTAAGGGCATATATGCACTTTTAAAATATTTTAGGGAAAAATTAGGTGTCAACACACGACTGCGCTTGAGTCTGCGGTTGAGACCGCGGCCACGGTCAGGGTTTTAGCAGTGAAGAAATTTAGGGGCTAAAGTGTAAATTCCTGGAAAATTAACCTAAACCTATAAGAACCCAAAACTCGCCCAAAAGTCAGTTTAAGCTTGTTTTAGACTCAATTGGAGGCAAGAACAAGTAAGAGGAGATGAAGCCATCTTTAGTGTCCTTCCTTCTTCTTTTTACCATTAATTGTGACTCATGAACCATATTATTGATTTGTGTTGTTTTAGTATGAGTAGCTAAACATTCAATCTAGGGTTGATGAAACCAATTATTGGATGAAGTTTTAACTCTATTTTGATATAATCAAGCCGTAATTGTTCTATGATTGTTCAACTACGTTTTGTATGGTGATTAATTGAATGGGCCATTGATTAATCGTGTCTAGTTACCTTGTGTTGCTTGAGAATGAATACTTGGTTAGATTGTTGTTGAACAACACCACTTTTGGGTAATTGAAGAGATTAATTTTTTGAATTTAAGAGTGGGTTTAGAAAAACGAAGCTTTGGGGGGATAATTTCGAGTTGCATAAATTGTAGCTAGAGTAGTTCGATAGAATGCTTCTAGTAAATTATCATAATTGATCGAGAGATAATTATGGTATCCCAAAACTCATAATCCTCATAGAGTATTACGGCGAGATTATGGCTAAATAATTAAGAATTAATTTGGCAATTGGGGAAACCAATATCCTAGATCCTTCTACCCTTGAATTCATCTTTAATCTTAATTATTGTTATTTTTCTTATCATTTTGCCTTAGCTACATAAATTCCACTGTTTATTCATAAAAATCTTGCATCCGGAAATTATTTGAGCTTGAAATTAGCATTAAAAAGAGTTGTAGTAAATAGGTTAGTTCCCTGTGGATTCAACTCCGGTCTTAAACTAGATTATATTTGCATACCACTTTGTCCTTTTTATAAGGCATCGTTGGGCATGTACAAAATGAAGTAAAGCAAATATATACACAATGGAAATGAATATATTCATTGAATGGTAAGAATATATACATACCAAAAGTGAGAATAAAGATAAAGAAAAATAGTATAATGGTTATTAGGTACCAAATGTCATCAAATCAAAATGGACCACCCCCCAAATGAAAAATAGAGTTTCCGTCAATGCTCATAACAAATAAGAACAGGGAAAAGGGGGTAGAGAGTAGAGAAAACTCTCTATGTGTTCTCTGTCTGCATCAGGTCCTAACATGGACGGGGTCCTCAGCATGCATGGGCTCATCAGCACCCTCTATATCCTCTAACTTGATCTCCACATCCTTTGATTGGGGGACTACGAGGTTGCTGAGCATCTGAATCAGCTCCACAACAGTGTGTGAAGTGGCAGCCGGTTCCTCAGACTGGCCGGCTGCTGCCTCTGATGCCTCGGGCACTACTGCATGTGCTGCTGGGACTGTCTCCTCCAAGAGCAGGTCGAGTGAAGTATCACCATCAGAAGCAATCTTCTCGACCTCCTTGCTCAACTTCGCCACTGACTCCTTAGATGCCGGAGTTTTCCGAATCTTCTTCACCTGCTTCCCCAAATCCATGATAATCCTCCCATATGTATCAAAAGTATCTCGGATCTTCTACTGGTCATCTAGAATATTCTTCTGGTTGTCCAAAATCTTCTTCAATGAGTCCTCCACTGATTGAGGTACCTGAAGCTATGTTGGGGCTGATGACTATGCTGCCACTATACTGGATATGGCAGTTAACTTTGTGGTAGCTACCTGCATCCAATAGTTCAGACTGGATAGTGTCTGTGATACTCGCAGTGCAATATGAGGGTAGGTAGAAGATGTGGGCACTAATAATGGCAAAGAGAGGGATGGTATGGAGGAAGGAGGAGGCATGGTTGCTGCTCCGATAGAAGTACCGGCTGCTTTGGAGGGCTCGACAACTGACCTAGTGGCCACTACCCCTGGCTCTTCAGACTGGCCAGTGGAAGTTGTATCTTTACTCTTTAATTTAGGGTTTTCCGCTCCTTGAAAGTGATATCATGACAAAGGCTTCTTAGCCTTCACCTTAACATAAAAATGCCTCTTCTCTACCCCTTGATCTTGGAAATACTCAGTGAGGAAGTTGGAGTAGGGATAAGATATTTCATCTTTCTGGACCGCATTGGAGATGTTGCAAGACATCATGTTCCCCACATTAATAGGATAGCCTGCCATGATGGAAGCTACCAATACTTCCCGGGGAAGTGGAAGGACATTCTCATGATGGCAATGGTCAAGACGGCTGCAGACGAATGTTTGCCCCCCTTTTGCTTCAAAGTTAAGAATGGCTTTGACAATCTGAACTCCTGATGTGAGTCATGCATGTGTTGTCCCCAGAAAAACAAGAATCTCAACTAGCCATGGCAATTTGCATTACCCAAGGCTAGCTTCTCCAGGTATTGCACTGCCTCAACCTCCTCGAACCCAACATATTTTTTCAGTGCGTAGCCATCAAACCGGATTTTCAAGTTCCAGACCTCTGTAACCTTTGTACCCTTTTTGATGTGGGCAACATTGGCATAAAATTCCTTGACGTGGTATTCATTAGCATCTTACAGACGGTCGGTGAACCACTTCTATCCTTTTCTCTACGTGAATTGCTTTAGGACATTCGAATTTTGTTGTCTTAAGTCTTTAGTTATGAATTGTCGCTCTAGAGTGATTGGTCGGATAATCATTTTATTGGGTCTCTGAACTTTCACGGCGGGGACCACACAATCTTAGCAAACACATGTGCCTTCAACCTTGGGTATCGTTCAACGCACAATTTTGTATGCGGCCGCATACTTAGCGTAGACCGCACAAAAATGTGTGCGACCGCAAAATTCAAATTAGAGTGGCACTATAGTACGATTAATACTAGAGTCTTCACTAATTAGGCATGATTTGTGGCAATTAAACAAATAAAGCTACTAACCCCAACCCCAATTATGCATTCAAACACTACCCATATGTTTCTAAGCAAAAATTGAGCATCAATTTGACATTTTTGGCATGAACCTAACCCTAGATAAAATTAAAAGAAAAAAAGAAAACAAAAACAAAGATAAAATAAAAGAAAAAGATGAAATTAATTCATTGAAATCGACATACCAATAGTGAAATGTAGTAAGAAATAAACACTTGATGAGTATGGGATGAGATTGAAAATAAGAAAGTGTGCACTATGCTTTAGTCTAGCTTGAGAGGTCAGAGTGTGTAAAGTGTGAATAGCCTCAAAAAGTCCTATTTATACTCTTACCATGTTGGCCCAGAGACTTACCTAAGTGCAGCCACATAATTTTGGTGCGGTCCGCACTCGTTACCTTTTGTAGTTCAACAGCTGATTCAGTGGCGCGACCCGCATAAAAATGGCTGCGACCGTACAATTTGTGCGGTCCGCCAAATTTTGGTCGGGGACACGAACTCTTAAGGGATTTTGTCAGGCAAAACTTTAGGGAGTTGGCATTTTCCCCATTCAAATTGTGCGACCGCACACAGAATTGTGCTTCCACGAAGGGCTTGTGCGGTCCGCATAATTCTGACGCGGTCCACACAATTTTACCATTTGGCCAATTTTTTCCTTGTAAATTTCCTGCAGTGCACACCCAATTAATGCATACACTTCACAACCAGTTAGTCCAAAACAATGCCTAATCTAAAAAGAAAAATCAAGAGAAAGAAAAACACATGGGTTGCCTCTCATGAAGCGCCTGATTTAATGTTGTGGCACACCGCATGTTACCATCATTCATTTGAAATGGATCAATGCCACAACATGTCCATCATCAACCTTACCAAAGTACTGCTTCACCCGGTGCCCATTAACTATAAAGATCTCACCATTCTTATTTTTCAAATCTAGAGCACCAAAAGGAGTCACATGTATCACTTCAAAAGGACTACTCCACTTTGATTTAAGCTTTCCCGGAAACATCCGCAACCGAGAGTTGAATAAAAGAACAATGTCACCTTATTTGAAATCTTTATTCTGGATATAATTAGCATGTAGGTACTTCATCTTGTCCTTATACAAGGACAAACTAGAGTGTTACATCTCGCATTTCGTACGTTAAAGTTTCGTCTTCAGTTAATCGACGTAGACTCGGGGATAAGATTATCTTGGGGTTAAAGTATTTATGCTATTTATAACAAGCAATAATTAAGTGGCATGAAGGATAAAGGGTACACGAATTAAAGAAAATGAGTTTCGTTGAAGGCTGCCTATTTGGGATAAAATACGGGTCGAGCGAAGCTACGCGATATTTTATGGACTAGTACCATGCAAGGTACAATATGACCACAGTAGTATGATGTATAAATTATATTAAAAATAAATAGAATTTTAAGTAAGTTGAGACACTTTTAAATTATATGGGTAATTGGTTAATTACCGCGTAACCAAACATTACCTAAATAAGTAATAAACTATCAGATAAGACCAAACCCCCAAAAACGTGGAAGTAACCCACTCTTGATACAAATGACTAAGTATTTATATGATATTAGGTGGAAATCTAACAAAATTCATTGCATAAGTTGAATCAGTGTCATATATATCAATAACTACTTTTCTATTCATTATAGACTTTTCATTTGATCAGCATCCAATTTGGTATATATCAAGATTCAACGGAACATGAAATAGAGGATGATAGGCTCTTGTATTAAATAGTAATTGTGACAAATGGTCCAGCCCTTTGTATTATCCTAGACCAAAAACGATACTTTCTTCAACAAAAGATCAAAACGTTCTCAAACCAGACGCTAAGGCTCAATCCAACCAAGAATATTATACGAATTTTTCCCTACTCCAGGTATGTTGAGGATATCCTTTCTTTATTTTGGCATGATCCAAATTATACAGATGAAACGAGCAAACTCGCGATTTCCATAAATTACTCTATTCATAGAAATACTAGGGGTGTCTATATTCTTGATTCCTCATGTGAATTATTATTATCTTCTGTACATGGGTCGTCGAATAATACGTATTTGATAATGTTTATCCAAAAGTCATATTGATTTTTATAGCCTAATAGAGGATTTACGATCCAACATAATTGCGGGTTACAAATTTAATGCTAGTTTTCTTGTTTATAATAACCTGTAGCGTGTGATTATTAGGCCTATCACTAGCAATATAATGTACTCTTTTCATATAATGTCTATAACAATGTATTACTGCTAAAATTGAAGTATCACTTCATATAACTATTTTACGTTGAAGTTCAATTAAACTTCATTTAAGGATGACACTCCGAAAAGATTTTATTGACGTACTTTTCATGTATTGAATTCATTTACATTGACCCATGACCAGATGTCATTATATAAACGTATATATGTATATATATTTATATGGGATATGGGAAAAGGTTACAGCGTTATATACGCTCCACCACCTAATCAATTGGTATATGTTCATGATGTTGCCCACAGTGGCCGAAACGATCTGATGGGATGCCATCAGTGGCTTGATGATGTTACGTACACCTATACAGATGCATGACATTGGCGTGCTCCACTTGATCCGGAGCTGCTTTTGATTTTGGTACGATATGTTTATATATATAGATATATGGGTATGACTTGGATCAGTCCCATCATTGTACAGTTGTATTCTATTAGAGGTTTGTAGATAATTATGTATAGTTGGATAGTGTGTGGCCTCGTCGGCTTTTAGTTTTGGATATACAGTTGTTTATAGCGGCCTTGCCAGCTCGCCCATTGTAATCCGCACGTATATGTATATATGTCTTTTGAATAGGTTTTCCTCGTGCATGTTATTCTCGTAATTTAGCAGATATTATTCATGTTTATATCTTAGTCGCATGCTTTAGGGTGTTCGACATGTAGGACTCGCGCACTCGTCACGGCCCATCGGTTTGGGTCGTGACAACAGTGGTATAAGAGCATTTCTGTCCTAGGGTTGTCTACATACCGTGTCTAGTAGAATCTTTTTTATGGGTGTGTCGTGCACCACACTTATAAACAGGAAACTACAGGTTATATATGATGTTATCCTCTCTTTTTATCATAGATTGTGGGATATAAGAATTCATGTTCCTAACATATGTTATATTTTCAGCCATGCCTCCAAAGACTATAGCCGCCCAGAAGGGGAAGTCTGTGGCCGGTGAGATTACTAGTCGAGCTCCATGAGTTACCAGGGATCGGGGAGAGTCTCATATTGAGATTCCATCTCAAACTTCACATACCCCGCCGTTTCCAGAGGAGTTCTAAAGGGCACCAGCTCCAGCGCCCGCCCTTGTACGTTCAGCCCCTCAGCTAGATGCACCAGGTCCGAAGATGAGAGATGTTATTCAACTATTAATTCGATTAGTAGCCGCACGGGCTCGGTGTCAGGAAGTAGATGTTAGTCATGCAGATAGGTCTGTCAGTGCGAGGGTTCGTGACTTCATTAATTTAGACCCTCGGGTATTCACTGGGGCAAATCCAAACAAAGACCCTCAGGTATTTACTGATAGAATGCATAGGACGTTAACGGTAATGAAGGCCACTACGACTGAGTCTGTTGAGCTAGCTTCCTATAGACTCCGAGATGTTGCAGTTAATTGGTATGAGTCTTGGTAATTTTCCAGAGGTGAGGATGCCTCTCCAGTAGTATGGCAGGAGTTCACAGAAGCTTTTCTTCGTCACTATCTACCACCAGAGCTTTGACGGGCTAGAGTTGATCAGTTTTTGACCCTTCGGCAGGGTAACATAAGTGTTCGGGAGTACATTCTTCAGTTTGATTCGTTGGCAAGGTATGCTCCCACTATTGTATCTAAGATAGAGGATCGGGTTCACCGATTCGTGATGGGATTAGAGTTGCAATTGCTTAACGATTGTACGCCGGTCTCACTTCAGACGGACATGGATATTTATCATATTCAGGCATACGCTCAGGGTGTAGAGGAGTGTAAGCAGAAGCATAGGATGGATCATGAGCATGATAGGGCCCAGAATAAGAGAACGGGGTCTTCATGTCTTTCTGGTGAGTTTCGAGCTTGTTAGAGGAAACAGTACCCGAGGTATCCATCCCATCCATCGGCTAGCACACCCCGTCAGTTTGGTGGTAATAGATTTTATCGTTCAACATATTCAGGGCCTGGTAAGCATTCCAGGGCCTCAGGTTCTCAGTATAAAGGTGAGTCAAGTCAGATGAGGTTGCCCTTGCAGCGATGTGCTCAGTGTGGTAAGAAGCATGCCGGGTTGTGCCGTATGGGATTGGGTGTTTGTTATACTTGTGGTTATCCTGGCCACGTTATGAGGAATTGTCCGACGAGAGGTGATGCAAGCATAGCTCAACCAACGAAATTTGTAATTGATTCGTGTAACGACCGACCGGTCGTTTTGAGCTCTAGCGCGTCGTTCAGCGGTTTGGGGCCATGGGTAGCTTCATTTCAGGTATTATGACTTGTACGCATGGTCGGAATTGAAATTCGGATGTTCGGGTGGATTTGGAAAGAAAATTCTCATTTCAGAATCCATAAGTTGGAAGAATCACCTATGATTGGAATTTTGATTAAACGACCTCCGAATCAGGATTTGAAGGTTCCTGCAGGCCCGTATGATGATTTCAGACTTGGGCATATGTCCGGATCGGGCTTTGTATAACCCGGGAGCATTTCGACATATATTGTGGAAGTCAGCATTTTTGAAGAAATTTCCTAAGTTTGGCTTGAAGGGCATTTCAGTGATATTGATGTCCGTTTGGGATTCCGAGCCTGGGAATAGCTTCGTATGGTGATTCTGGAGTGGGAGCGCGATCGGAATTGAATTCGAATGTCCGTAGGTCATTTTGAAGTCGTTTGGATAAAGATAGAAATTTGAAGGTTTTTGAAGAATCCGACCGGAAGTGGAAATTTTGATATCGGGGTCGGAATGTGATTTCGGAAGTTGGAGCAAGTCTGTAATGTCGAATACGACTTGCGTGCAAAATTTGGGGTCAATCGGACGTGATTTGATAGGTTTCTGCATCGAATGTAGAAGTTTCAAGTTTTAAAGTTCATTAAGCTTGAATTGGGGTGCGATTCATGATTTCGACGTTGTTTGATGTGATATGAGGCATCAACTAAGTCCGTGTTATGTTTTCAGACTTGTTGGAATGGTCGGACGGGGTCCCGAGGGGCTCGGGTCAGTTTCGGGGTGGTTTCGGACTATTTCTAGGCCTTTTATAACTGCTGGTTTTTGGCTACAGCAGTGTGCTACACGATTGCGGGAATTTGGCCACGATCGCGATGAGTAAAATGAGACAAATAGGCCAGTGAATCACGATCGCGGAAAACCTTTTGCGATCGCGTAGAGGAAATGTTCTTCTGCACTGACTCGACTTCGGAGGCTTATATCTCACAATCTATAAAGAATTTTGAGATTATGTAAAATTAAAATTGTATCCCTTTGTGTCTAGGTTCTAGAAAAGTAAACCATTTAGCATTTGGATTTTTTTACAAAGAGATATGGCTGTTACACTACAGGGTATCCGGGAAGATGAAGAAGAAATTTGTGTTGCAAAGGGCTGACTTTGGTAGCTTATATCTCGAAATCTACAAAGAATTGGGAGATGACCCAACACATGAAAGTTTTAGATCTTGTAGTCTAGTTTTAAAAACATTAAATCATTTATCATTTGGAGTTTTGTGCAAAGATTTATGACCATTCTACTAGTGGCTGTCAGGAAGAGATGGGCATTTGTTCTTCGCGATCGCGAAGAGCATATTTTGGGCTGGAAATTTTTGTACTTCGCTATCGCGAAGCATTTTCCGCGATCGCGATGAGTAAGTACCTGGGCAGAAGTTATACATCGAGGTTTCGGCCATTTATTTGCATATTTGGAGCTATGGAGCTCAGATTAAAGTGATTTTTAGGCGATTTTCACCATATGAAATGTGGTAAGTGTTTTCTTCATAATTTTGAGTTAAATACATGTGTATATATGAATTAGAACATAGAAATTAGTGAAAATTAGTTGAAATTGTGGGTTTTTGGTAGAAAACCTAGAATTTGATAAATTGGATTTTAACCACGAATTTGAGCATGAATATGTGAAGTAAAATGTATATTTGAACTAGTAAAGCTATGGGTAGAGTTTATCTTAGAGAAATTTCGGAATCCGAGCACGCGGGCTTGAGGGAATTTTGGTCAATTCATTGAGCAGAGTTGGGAAATGATATAATTTGAATTTGTTGCAAGTATTAGAGTGAATTTTCATTGCTTTGCCCGTTATTTGGTAGTTTTGGGGCGTTGTGCATCAAATTGGAGCCGTCGGGAAAGATTGGAAGCCGGTTATGAATCTTCGGAGCGAGGTAAGTCTCCTCTCTAACCTTGTAAGAGGGAATTGTCCCCATAGGTACTCTATATGTTGTGTGTAATTGTTTCGGGGGCTACGTGCGTACAAAGTGACGAGAGTCTGTACGTAGTGACTATTATGCTATGTAGGGTATCATTAGGGCTCACAAGTATGTCTCTATGTTCTTTATATGTATCTTTGGTTGTAATTTGAGTTGCATATTACTTTTGAAATAGTATGAAAAATGTGGAAAGTTGCAATTAAATTCCCAAATGATCAATCCTTATTTGCAAGTATAGCCCTACTGAGCTTATTGATAAATTCGATATATATATATATATATATATATATATGTACAGGTATAAGATTCAGCACTCGTGTCGCAGGTATGATTCGCGATCGAGGGGAGATTTATAGTAATTCAGTACAAATGTGCAGCACTCGAGTCGCAGGTATGATTCGCGATCGAGGGGAGCTTTATGATAAATCGGTATAAGAGTCAGCAGTCGAGTTGCAGGTATGATTCGCGATCGAGGGGAGCTTTATGATAAATCGGTATAAGAGTCAGCAGTCGAGTTGCAGGTATGATTCGCGATCGATGGGAGCTTTATAGTAATTTAGTATAAATGTGTTAGCACCCGAGTCGCATGTATGATTCGCGAACGGGGGAAGTTTAACGTCCAATCAGTTATTTCCTTACGACTCCGGCCGGTTGTCTTATTCCTTTGTGCGCATGGCTACTTGGTACTGTTTCGAGAATATTGACTTGACAGACATTTGGGGAAAACATAAGGTGGAAATTGTTATTTAATTTCAGTATTTACTTGGATTCTTATGCTTTATATGTATTTGTTGTTCACTGTCTTACATGCCTACCGTCTTCATTAAACCCTGATGTATTACACTGTTGGACCTTAGTGAGTGTCAGATCGACCTCTCGTCACTACTTCTTCGAGGTTAGACGGGATACTCACTGGGTACATATCTGTTTATGTACTCATACTACACTTGTTGTGCATTTTGTTGCACAGGTACCATCATAGCACAGTTATTGACTTGGAGAGTTATACGGGCTGCATTCATCCGGAGGCGTTCCGCAGCTGACAGAGTCTCCCTCATATGTGTTTGCATTTAGTTTAAAGTCTTTTTCCAAATTGTTCTTCGGACAAGTGTTGTATAATTGTATAAGTTCTTAGTAGTTGCTCATGTACTTGTGTCACCGGGTTCTGGGGATGTGTTGAGATTTATATTACTGGTTTAAATTGATTTCCATCGTATTTAATTTAAAAAAATGTATTTATTTTATTATGAAATGCGAGAAAGAGGCAATGATTTCGAAAGTTTTAAGCAGGAAAGTATTTCAGCTAATTAAGGGGTTGGCTTGCCTAACAGTGGTGTCCGGCGCCACCATGACTCATAGATTTTGGGTCGTGACAACGTGCTATCAGAGCTCTAGGTTCCCCTAGGTTTCACGAGTCATGAGCAAGTCTAGTAGAGTCTTGCGGATCGGTGCGGAGACGTCTGTACATATCTTCGAGAGGCTACAAGGCTGTTAGGAGTAATTCCCTTCTTGATTCCTCATCGTGCGATTTGGTTCCCTTAAGGCTTATGCCGGTTTTCCATTCCTCCTCAATCTTACGCGTCTTGAAGCGCTTGTTATGAATCAGGAATTTGAGGAGTTGTAATGACGCTACAAATATGGTGCATGAGGTCTTCCGTGCATAGTTGTTTGGGCTGTTGTTGTTGCCCTATAAGAAGAATACTATGTTGTTTCAGCCAGTAAATGTGTTTCTGAGGGCCTTAAGGTTATGCTCAGGTTGTGATGATGCTTACGATTTGTTGTCGCGCGATGTGGAAGTGATGGTAGAATGGTTGCCCACATGCTGGAGTGCTAAATGGTTTGAAGGGAGGTCTTTTCAAGGCATGATTTCGAGATCTCAGTATTGTAGTTCTGGCAGAGAAAAGGTATTTGGATTGTAAATGGTCAGGGTTTTGATTGATAAAGTACTAAGACTTTCTTTTTTAACAAATTATACTACTAGGCTGATTGCCTAGTAGTTGTTTTATTTATAATAAAAGCAAATAACAATGCGTATATGGTGTCCTACTAGAAGTAGGACTGTAAAATATGACCTTATATCGAGCCTATTATAAAGCCCAATAAAGATCACACATAATGTAATACTACTAAAAATTGTACCAACTATCCTATCTAAATAATGATAATGCCGAAAGGGACCAAAATTCCGATGTTGCTCTTCCCACATTTTTGCACGACATAGGATAGCCCATCGTGTATTGTGACATTGTAAATTCCTTGGTGTAGCTTGATAATCCTTTGCTTGTATAGTCTTCAAAGTCTTCATGAATTGATCCATATTGCATATTGAGTACATTATCCTTGGACCATACTGGATGACCATGACACTCACGATGCAGTGTAGTTTCCATTGAGCATTTCTTTCCTGATACTACATGGTGATCTTCTTTGGAGGGTATATAGCATTGCATGCACTGAGTGTTACCCCATTTTGCATTATGCAATTCCTTAGTCCTACTCCTTGTCCTAACTGTCCAGCTCGAGCTCATTCCAGTAGTGCCACAAATGTGAGCCCATTCATGTGCTTTCCTAGTGATGTTGTTAAGATCCTTACCAGAGGTGACGCTTCACATTTCATATTGTCATGCTGTGCCAAGGTCCAGGCCAATTGTTCCTTAGGAGCATGCCATTTCGCGTGCTTGTGAATGTCCTCTGTTAACCTATTCCTCTTTGTGCTTCCCATACTTATGCATGTCCCTTTTCCTTCCTTTAGGGAACGAGTACATAGTACTAATACCACCCTTAGACATTGTAATTGGGGACATGGTATGGATACATTAGCTTCTCTTGCAAAAAAGAAACCAAAGTTAGTATAAACCGTAATCACCATGTACTCCTCCCTAAGGATTAGTACATGTTGATCCTGTGTTATCCCAACTCCCTTTGAACTCCATTCCTCCATATTCTTGTTATGCTCCAGTATCCAAATCTCAGTGGATCTCTTTATGCCCTCTTGCCTATTTCGATTATACATTCTAGGCAATGATCCTTCTCTTCGTGTTATTATCGTACTCCCTGCTTGCCTACTTCTCTTGCATCATCTAAGCTTCATTTTGTTGAATGTCTTGTCCTGCTTTTCCTCTTCGTGTGAACTTGCCTGGCTACCTGTATACCACTCCAGTACATTGCTTCCTTTCCCCTGAACTTTCATGTTCCCATCGTGTGCCATATTTTCCATGTCATGCTGCTCATTTCGCTTATTCTGAGAAGCTACATTTTCTTTTTGCTATTAAATGACTCCCTACTATCCAAACTACCTCCCCTTCTTGTGTTTCATATCCAAGTGTTTATGTAGTCACTCATGGTTTGCCCCTTTCTATTACTAGGCAGCTGCTTGTTCTTGTTTTTGCTTGCCTCTTGATCCCTATTCTTCCTGCTAGTGTCTATTGAATAGAACACTAGTAATATGACTGTGTTCCCCTGTTGCCCACTTCTCTTATGTGTTATGGGCATTTCCTCCATAAATATATTGTCTAGTATTAGTCCTGTAATCCCTCCAGATGAACCAACTGTATATGCTATTCTACTAGCATTCCTAATCAGTCGACTATGCCCACTTCGCTTAAACTTTCTGGGCATTGCATTATTTGTTTCATATGTCCTCATCCTGCTCCATGCTATTGAGATAATACCTAAGTCAAAGGTCCCTCCTTTGGGATGAATGCATTGCATTAATACCACCAGTAGGAGATCCCTTAGACAATAGGATATCATCTCATCTTGTGTACCTGCAAAATAGCAAACGAAGTTAGTAAAATAGTGAATCAGCATGCTCTCCTCTTGAGTGATTTGAGCATGGTAACCATCATCCTTGCACTCCTTTATTCCCCAGCTAGCTTTTCTTGCTTCACTCATCAATTCTTTGCAACCCTTACTCTCAGAAAAGGACATTGCATCTTGTCCCCATTCAGGATCTTCCTTCCTCTTGTGTCTAGTTCCCAGAAGTCGTGGCACTCAATATTTCCATTGTCTAGTGCATAATTAGCCATGTGATCCGCTAACTGGTTCCCTTCTCTAAATATGTGAGTCACCCTAAGAGTAGACTCCTGTTTGAGCCTCCATATCTCCTCCATTTGAGTTGCTATACACCAAGGTGGTTGTCATTCTCGTTCAATGCATTTCTTCTGCAGCATTGAGTCTGTTTGCAACCATATTTGCCTATTCTCCAATGCAATGCTTAACCTTAATGCCTATACTATTGCTGTAGCTTCTGCCTCATTGTTAGATCCTTTATTAATCTCCCTCCCACTTGCAAAGATCAGGTCTCCTCGATAGTCTCTCAAACAAAAGCCTATTGAGCTTCTCCCTGGGTTTCCTTTACAAGCACCATCTGTATTAACTTTTATCCAACCTTCCTGAGGAAGCTCCCACAAAACGTATTCTTATTTTAACTTAGGTGTGTAATGCTGCAACATCTGTAGGATTTTTAGCCATCCATGAGGTACCCTTAGACCTTGTTTCCTTAGCTTAACCAATGCTTGGATTGTTGTTGACACCTGATAAATTACTTGACTAACTGACACAACATCATCATACTTCCAACTATTTCTTCTTTGCCACAACTCCCACACTATACATGATTGTAATGCTTGCATGATTGGTTTGAGCCTTGGTACCACTTGGGCAGTCCAACACATGGTAATGGCTTGATGTAATGTTATCCCTTCCATTCTAATTTCTGCCCTTGTGAGGAAATATTTCCAAATAGTTGCTGCTGCTTTCGATGTAAAAAACAAGTGCACCAACGATTCTTCCTTAGGTTCTGCACAACACCAACACTTAGATGGCATGAAGTATCCCAGCCTTCGCATAAATTCATCCAATGGTAGCTTGGCTTTCCATACTTTCCACATAAAAACTGATATTTTAAAGGGCAAACCTTTCACCCAAATCATTTTGTATGCTTGCCTAGGATGGTCCCTTCTCCTTAAGTACTCCCAAGCTGATTTAGCTGTGAAATTTCCACTTCTCTCAAGCAACCATACTGGAGTGTCCAGGACATTTTGCATAGCTGGGGGTATAATGTTCTCGATTATGTGCATGGCCAGTTCCTGTGGAAGCAATTCGAGTAGTCTATCCACATTCCAAGCTCCATACTCCACCAACTCAAATACATTCTGAATATTTTCATCCACAACAAAGTCATGTGGCACTAGGAAATATAAGGCACCTAGGCCAGTCCAATTATCGTACCAAAAGAGTACTGAGCCCATTCTTATCTGCCACATTATCTGATGCTCGATCAATTCCCTGCATTCGATCATCTTTCTCCAAACATGAGAGCCATTTCTCCATGGAACAACTATTGCGTTGAGTTTTTTGCAATATTTCTGGCTCATAAACGAGCTCCACAATCTAGGCTTGGGTCTGAAATTCCACCGCAGTTTGCAAAATAACGCTTTTGAAACATCGTGTAATGATCTGAAACCAATACCCCCTCTTCAGTTGGCATGCATAGTGTAGTCCAAGAAGCCCAATGTCTTGTGTTACCTCCTACATTAATACCCCAGAAGAACTTTGCAAAGATTTTGTGCAGCGTATTGATGACATTGCTTGGAGGATTCACAGCTGACAGCAAATGGATTGCATGTTTTGTAGTACACTAGCTATTAGCACTGATCTGCCTCCTATAGATAATAATTTGCCTTTCCACGACTATAGCTTATCCATCACTTTCTTCATCAAATCCTCATAGTAAGACATACTCCTTCTTGCATAGAAAATAGGGCAACCTTAAAAGGAAAATCCTTAATACCTATACCTGTTATACATTCCACTTTTCTAATCTCCTCCACATCTGTTAAATGGTGCATATAGATAGCTGACTTTGCTTTGTTTACCAGCTGACCTGAGGCTGCCTCATATGAGTGTAGAACCTGCATGATTAGCCTTAAGGACCTTGCATCTGCTGAGGAAAATATTATAGTGTCGTCTACGTATGCTAAGTGATTTATTTTTGGGCTCCACTTTGGCAGACCAAAGCCATGAAAAGACCTATTCTGATGCAATACATTGAGTTCCCTCAATAGAGCTTCAGCAGCTTGTATAAAAAGAGTAGGCGATAGTGGATCTCCTTGCTTGACTCCCCTTGACGATTTGAAAAAACCATGAGACTGACCATTAACTAGCACAGAGTACCAGTTATTCCCAACCATATAAGAGATTAACCCAATGAAGCCTTCTGAGAAACCCAACTTCCTTAGCATTTTGGTCAGAAACAACCAAGACAACCTATCATATGCTTTGGCCATGTCTAGTTTGATTACTACATTTTTGTCCAACCCTTGTTCTCAGTCTTATATCTTTTATAATCTCTTGTGTCAACAATACATTTTCCACTATACTCCTCCCCTTCACAAATCCTGATTGTTCCTCTGAAATCGAAGTAGGTAACATGTCAAAAATTCTTTCATGTATCACCCTCCAGAAGATTATATTGACGAAGTTACTAAGGCTAATTGGCCTTAAGTCAGCAAATGTGCAAATTTCTTTCTTTTTAGGCAATAATACCAGGTTTGTGTGTGTCACATACCTAGGTAGATTGTGCCCACAGAAAAATGCTCTAACCATAGAAACCACATCTTCCTCGATTATTTCCCAACAAGTGTGATAGAATGCTCCTGTAAACCCATCTGGTCCCCCTGCTGACTCTGCATTTAGTCCAATTACTGCACGTTTAACTTCTTCATTTGTTGGTAAAGCCATCAGTTTTTCATTTCGTTCCATATCCACAATCGAAGGTACATGACTTAGGATACTAAAATCAGTAGGGACCTCGCTTTCTGTGAATTGATCCTTATAAAATTTCACAGCTTCCTCAGCAATCTGATCATCTTCCTCCAGCCAATTATCATCAAAATTTTTGATCCTTATCAACTTTAGTATTTTCCTTCTTCCATTTACTTGCGCGTGAAAGAATTTCGTGTTTCTATCTCCATCTTTGAACCACATCATTCCAGATTTTTGCCTCCAAAATTCTTCTTCAATTGCAAGGTATTTAATCATATCAGCCTGCACCTTCTGTAGTCGAGCTCTGTTCAGCTGTGTGGGGTTAGCTTCAAACTGCTTCTCATGTACCAACGCCACCTCTTCTAGGCTTGCTTTTTTTTTAAAAATGTCCCTTTACGTTGCTCGACTCCAAGTTGATAATTCTTTCTTTACTTTTTTCAGCTTAAAATTAAACAAAGTGAAGGGGTTCGCCATAAACTCAGCACTCCAGTTTTGCCTTACCACATCCTTGAATGCATCATGCTTGGTACAAAAATTTAAAAACCTGAAAGGTTTTATTATAGGGGCTGCTTCTATATCATATTTTAGCTACAAAGGGCAATGGTCTGACCCAATCTTAGAGAGATGAGTCACTTGCAGTCCTGGAAAAGTCTGTTGTAATTCAGCATTCCCAAAGCATCGATCCAGTCTTTTAAAAATGTCCCCATACGTTGCTCGACTCCAAGTTGATAATGCTTTCTTTACTTTTTTCAGCTTAAAATTGAACAAAGTGAAGGGGTTTTCCATAAACTCAGCACTCCAGTTTTGCCTTACCACATCCTTAAATGCATCATGCTTGGTCCAAAAATTTAAAAACCTGAAAGGTTTTATTATAGGGGCTGCTTCTATATCACATTTTAGCTTCAAAGGGCAATGGTCTAACCCAATCTTAGAGAGATGAGTCACTTGCAGTCCTGGAAAGGTCTGTTGTAATTCAGCATTCCCAAAGCATCGATCCAGTCTTTTAAAAATGCAGTCTTCCTCTGAGCGACCATTCCACCAAGTATAAATACTCCCTTTGAATCCCAAGTCCGTTAAGTTGCATGTATTGACACAATACCTGAAGTCATCAACCTCATTAATGTGCACAGGCAAACCACCAAACTTCTCTTCTTCATCCCAAATGACATTAAAATCTCCACCCATAATCCAAGGTGTATTCATGTCCCTAGCCATTGCATACAGTGAGTCGCATAGTTCAATTCTTTCAATAGAGTCACATTTAGCATACACCAAAGTTAATACCAATTCCACATGTGTTTCTGTATGAAAGAGCTTTAAAGTCAATTGCTGCACCATATTGTACAGTACTGTGACTTCAAACACTTTGTCAACAAAAGCCCAGATTTTGTTAGACACATTAACAATAGCATGAGCCAATCCAATCCTTCTTCTATATCTCTCTACTTTACTAGCCTGTTGCAATGGTTCCATGATGCCTATAAATTCAAAATGATTATGTCTATGTATGGTGATTAGCCTTTCAAAAGCTTGCATAGTGCTAACAGACCTCACATTCCAGATTAAGGCATCCATTTATTGATTTTGGGATCTAGATAAGGTCCTCTTTGATTGGAAACCACCTGTTGGGGTTGTAGGTGCATCTTTGTTGACTTTCTTTTTTCCTTTTACACCAGATTTGGCCTTCTCGATGTGTCTAGGTGACAAGTCACCTTGTCTAGCTACATTTAAAAAGTTCTGTGCAGAGGACTCTTCATCCATGTCCTTCCCTAAATGATCAACCAAAAGCTCCTCACCTTCTGTGACCTTTACAACATTAACCATATCTGGATTAGCCCTAACAGGAGTTATAGCCTGAGCCACTCCTTGATTGACTTTTTCCAGCCCATCATTCAATGAAACAATAGCTTGTGCATTTTCCTGTACCTGTGTAATTCCCACCTGCTTTGTGCCATTGTTGACAGACTTCTCCACTAAGTCTTTTTGCCCTGCCTCTCCTGGATCAATAATTTGAAGTCCACCCCCTTTGTCTACTAGTTCAACTACTTCCTTTCCTTTTACAATATCAATGTCTGCATTGCCTGTGTCCTTTTAATTTTCTGCAGTAGTTTGCTGATTGATGTGTTGCTGAGCCTTTTTTACCCGTGTGACACTTTGATCCTCATCTTCCTCTGCATCTCCACCCTCTTCATCTTCACTTTGCATTATATTTGGAAGCTCATCTTCATCTGAATCTACTTAAGTTTAGTTTGCCCATAGCCTACCTCCTGTCCAATGCACTTTCTCTTTGCTTAATAACTGCTCATGGTCTGGGTACTCCACATAGTCTTTGTCTGCATTTTGTTCCAACCCCCCATTCACTCTGGTATCTTGTGTTGGCAACTCTTGGACTGAGGTATTTATAGCTACCATATTTCCTTGAAAGGTCCTTTGTACCCACTGTTGAGTAGACTCCTTTTGATGCTGTTCAATACCTCTACTAAGTTCCCCTGCACTTCCTTGTTGACCTCCATCATCCATGGCACCTTTATTGGCAATAGGATTTGCGGAGTTAAGACTCTTACCAGCTGCACTGGTCTTTTCAAACTTGCCTTTTTTCACCTTGACATACCTAGGAGACTTAGGATTATATGGGGGTGCTGCTGCATTCAGGTTAGGAGCTATGATTTCATTTTGAACTGGACTTTGTCTCCTGCTATCATCCACCAATGCCAGTTGATTATTGTCATTGACCTCACTTTTGTCCACCTCCAAGATAGCAAATGCATTAGAAGTTTGAATATGCTTAGGAACCAAAGCAGTCTGCTTTTCTACTGGAACCAATGCAGTCTACCCAATATTCTTAGCCACAATTGTTTGCTTCTCTTTCCCTTTGCCTCTAGTATCTCTTACTTCTTTCCATTGTTGTCCCATATTCCCAACTACTCTACCACTCGATAAGATCATCATAGGGCATGTTTGTTTATCCTTGTCTCCACCTATGCCATCTCTTGGATCCCTTTGAGTCTGCTGCTCTGCAGTGTTTGTTGCAATGAGTTCAGGGTGTAATCTCCAGCACTCAGTCATGTCATGACCCTGTAGTTTACACTCCTTACAGTACTTAGGGAGGTAATCATATTTGATAGTAACCCAATCAGTTCTAACAACCCCCATTGCTTCATTTTTTATATCCATCCTAACTTTCTTAGGTAAATCTGCTAGTAGGTCAACCAACACCTTCACACGCGCACAATTAGGCCTAGTCTTATTAACTGTGGCCATATCCAGGTGCAATGGTTTACCAAGAGCTGATACTAAAGAAAAAAGACACTCTTTAACAAAAAAAAGTTGGCAAAAGGTTAGGAAACGATATCCAGGCCATAACTTTTGATGTCTCTTCCCCAGGCTTGAAACTAGCATCGTATATCAATGTTCTCATATGGCACTCCTTCCCAAATTTATCCTTAATGTAATAAACAATTTTAGACGTAAATTCAATGAAATCTTGCCATAGCGACAGCCTTACCAGTAGGTGATGATCACGTAAGTACCCAATATTGCATTCTCCTTTAATCCCACATTGAATGGGAATAATCCTTCGCAATTCGTTTAGTTCTGGACAACCATACGAGAACTTGCAAACAACAGCAAACTGTAGGCCTTCTAAGACATTCATTTGATCGACTTCAGCCTCAGTAAACTCAACGAGAGGCTGGCCTTGTAGATACGTCGCTCGCCTGAAGGTAATTGGTGCAACTACTTCTACTCGATCATGCATGGCAACCATGTTCGACGTGGGCTTAATAGCTTGTGGATAGTCCATGGTTTTTTTGACGTTTTCCTGGGACAAGGAGGGCTGGGTGATGTTGGGGGGTGCTTGGGGAGGCAGCCCAGCCACACGAGGTGGCTGGCCACCGGCCGGAGAGGCCATGGTAGTGGTGCGAAGGTCTGCGCGACTAGGGTTAGGGGTAGTGTTTGAGAGAGACTATCCCGACTGTTATGTTAGTACTAAGGCTTGGTGTGTTCAAGTGAGGTGCTATATTCACCTGTGATGTGGTATCGATGTTTGATCAAGTAGAATATGTTAAGTTCGCCGGTGTTATGGTTCATCAGTTGCATTGGGTTAAAATGTTGTGAAGCAGTGTTGAAGAAACGGTTGTCGAGATCGTGGTGTGTGGTGGTTCGAAATTTAAAACCTACTCCTGATTAGATAACTCGAGAAAGATGATCTTCGGAGAGTTTGAAATCATGGTGATATACCAGTTCAAGAGCTACGGAGAATGATATTGGATCGAGGTCGCAGTTGAGAAGCAGGTGATGAAGGGATCCATGAGAGAAGTGTCAGATGGCGGCTAAATTTTTGAAAGGCCAGGTGGAAGGAACGGAAGTCGGTAGTTGCTTAAAGGAAAGAGTTTAACAAATGGAAGAGTGGCAGCGTAGCACATGCGGTTAGCGGTAGGACGGCTGCCTATCTTGAAGGAAAGTCGGAGTGAATTTAGAGTTATAGTGGATCGGAAGATGTGGTAGTGCAGTTAGTAGATGTCCAGGAGGAGCGGACAGACTTGCAAGGTTGGTGAATGAGAGAAGGCTTAGGATGAGATATTGATGTCGTAGAGGGAGGTGCAACACATCGTTGTTGGGCGACGTCAGTTGGTGATTTCCACAGGTGGGTTATATTCTGGGAATAAGTTAGCGGTTGTGTGGTTGACTAGTTTCTGTATGGGATCATAGTGGCTATTCGGTAGGAGGCAGAGTGTGTGAATGGTGCTAGAGAATTTAGGTGTTTAGGGAGTGGTAAAAGGAGAATTTGGAAGGGCCGGATGGGTTGATTGAGAGAGAGCACGTTAGCAAAGGAGAAAGGATTTCATCGGGGTCTTCAGTGGTGCAAGAGTAGCTTCGTGCTAAGCGGGGGAGCACACCCTCCTGCAGTTAGGTTGTAGGATCGTGTTCTCATAGGGGTGCTGATTTGTCGGCATATTGGAAAATTGTAAGGGCAGTGACTCAGTCACGTATTTCATTTGAGAAGGTGTTCAGGTGCCAGAAGAGCCTTGGGGTTGATCGTATTCGGGGCCAGTTAGAGTGGGTGACTCTCAGCAGTGGTCCAAGTAAATTCGAAGGTTAGAGAATGCGGGTTTTAAGGGTTTGAAGCAGCAGTATGATTAAGAATCGAGCTTTTTCAGCGTAAATTCTGAGAAAGGGAAAGAGGGTTGGAGTGCTCTATGTTATTTTCGTCCTGCATGATAGCAATGAAGGAATGAGAGAAATAGACTCCGAATAGTGGAAATGGTCATTGGAAGGGTATGAGACGAGATGCGGGATTTAGGCAGCACGGTCTCGTGAATCAGGGTCACTCGGGAAGAGTGAGGGTGGAGTTGCAATGAGTTGAAGGGATCCACTTCCACTATTGTCTCCGAGGCAATTGAAGATGATTAAAAAAAAGATGGATTTGGCTAGCTAGGGTTGAAATGGCACATGTTCGGCAATGATCAGTTCCTTCAGCGTGATTGAGTATGTGGATGGTGTGTGCAGATGTGTGTGGGCTTGTCAGCCGTCGTAATAGACTTCAGTTGGGAGCATCCAAGTGCTATGGCCTGTCAAGTGTAGGCGGATCCCGGAAGGGTTATGGTGGTTCAGTCCACTACTTATGGAATTGGCATGTATTGTGATTGTGATAATTCGCTCGTGTGTTGTTATGATTCTCGTGAATTCAGGTAAGTAAAGTTTTCTATATGACGGAGTGTTCACCCTATTAGTGGTTCAGGAGTTATGATGGAATTGTTGCGCCATCTCATATTGGCATGTTAGGTGCGGTAAACAGTATGTAATTGGGAGTAAAAATCGAGATTGCGTTTCGGTGTTAATAAGGATGTCATGAGCTCAGATGAGCAAGGAAACTGATGTTGTCTTCAGTGTCACCTCAGATCGGTATTTGGTGAAATAGGCTTTGTATCCTGGTTATGGATTCTTGATTTGTTTTACAACATTAGCGTTGTCGGTGGTATGGACGTGCAAGCTTGTTACCTGGTGTGGAAGGTCGTGGGAGCGTGACCACGGGAAGATTATATAAGTGTGACATGTAGTCACCTGATTGATTGAAGATTTAGACCAAGTATAAGGAAGTGCAACATTGCTTATTTGAGAATTTATACCTGAAAGGCGTTCGGTTTAGTTGGTTGTGGATTGTGGGGTGCTTGTCCCGTGTATGACGATTGCTCTTGGGTGTTATGAGAAAAGTAGTGTAAATAGCCTAGTTCGGTGCGAGCAGAATCGGCTTGGGAGTTTTGAAATTGCTTGATAATTTTCTATGTGATGAGTTTCTGCGTAATAATGATGTTATGTGAGCAAGAGAGCTCTTGAGATTCAGAGTATATATATATCGCACCTCAGTTGTGCTTAAGTTTTGTAGCATATGGCTCTGTCAGTCTCCTCAAGATGGTATTATGCACTTAGCGTGCTTGTGGCCGATATTCAGTAATTTGTAATAATGAGCAATACAGCTCGGTGTGTATTTCCTTATATGCATTTTATGATAGGATCGGGTGGCACGCCTCCACGAGTATGTTATTCGAATCAGGTTGCACGCTGTATCAGTGGGATGTTGAGGTTCCTATAATTATTTTTCTTGTGTTTTACTCCCTATTTTCTGAGGAAAGTTTATATTAGTTGCGTGAGTCGAGTAGACCCTTCCTGAGTCATTTCCTTATGTATCATGTTCGAGCTGTGGCCTATTGGCGCATTGTGGAATCGTGTGAGACTGATGGTCATGTCTGGGAGTGATTTGTTGACCGAGCAATTCATACCGGGTGAGACGAGATTATTGCATCAGGGATCGGTGCTAATTCAACAAAGGTATGCAGTCATGTTCTGGTATATTGTGTGGTAGTTGACACGGTGTTTATATATTGGAACTAGGCCTTGCAGAGAAATTTCAGGTGTTGGAACTGGGTTTTGAGCTTATTATATGGATAAAAGAGAATATCTTCATATTTTATCAAGCTAATGTGCTCAACTGGTTTGTGGTGGCACGGGAAGGCGCTCGAGGTGTTAAACAGTGATTTCAGATAACTACAGGGCAGTTCCTAGCACGTTCGAGGACGAACGTCTGTTTAAGTGGGGGAGAATGTAACGACCCGACCAGTCGTTTTGAGCTCTAGCGCATCGTTCAGCGGTTTGGGGCCATGAGCAGCTTCATTTCAAGTATTATGACTTGTACGCATGGTTGGAATTGAAATTCGGAAGTTCGGGTTGATTTAGAAAGAAAATTCTCACTTCGGAAGCCTTAAGTTGGAAGAATCGACAAGATTGGAATTTTGAGTAAACGACCTCCGAATCAGGATTTGAAGGTTCCTGCAGGTGCGTATGGTTATTTTGGAATTGGGCGTATGTCCGGATCGGGTTTAGATAACCCAGGAGCGTTTCAGCGTATATTGTGGAAGTCAGCATTTTTGATGAAATTTCATAAGTTTGGCTTGAAGCGCATTTTAGTGATATTGATGTCCGTTTGGGATTCTGAGCCTAGGAATAGCTTCGTATGGTGATTCTGGAGTTGGGAGCGCAATCGGAATTGAATTCGGATGTCCGTAGGTCATTTTGAAATCGTTTGGCTAAAGATAGAAATTTGAAGGTTTTTTAAGAATCCGACTGGAAGTGGAAATTTTTATATCGGGGTCGGAATGCGATTTCGGAAGTTGGAGCAGGTCCGTAATGTCGAATATGACTTGCGTGCAAAATTTGGGGTTAATCGGACGTGATTTGATAGGTTTCGGCATCGAATGTAGAAGTTTCAAGTTCTAAAGTTCATTAAGCTTGAATTGGGGTGCGATTCATGATTTCGGCGTTGTTTGTTGTGATTTGAGGCCTCGACTAAGTTCGTGTTATGTTTTCTGACTTGTTGGCACGCTGTGACGGGGTCCCGAGGGGCTCGGGTAAGTTTCGGGGTGGTTTTAGACCATTTCTAAGCCATTTATAATTGCTGGTTTTTGGCTACAGCAGTGTGATACGCGATCGCGTGGATTTGGCCGCGATCGCGATGAGTAAAATGAGAGAAATGGGCCAGTGAATCGCGATAGCGGAAATCCTTTCGCGATTGCGTAGAGGAAATGTTCTTCTGCACTAACTCGACTTCGGAGGCTTATATCTCACAATCTATAAGGAATTTTGATATGATGTAAGATTAAAGTTGTATCCCTTCGTGTCTAGTGTCTAGTAGAGTAAACCATTTAGCATTTGGATTTGTGTACAAAGAGATATGGCTGTTACACTACAGGGTGTCCGGGAAGATGAAGAAGAAATTTGTGTTGCATAGGGCTGACTTTGGTAGCTTGTATCTCGAAATCTATAAGGAATTTGTAGATGACCAACAAACGAAAGTTTTAGATCTTGAAGTCTAGTTTTCAGAACATTAAACCATTTGTCATTTGGAGTTTTGTGCAAACAGTTATGACCATTCTACTAGAGGTTGTCCGGAAGAGGTGGGCATTTGTTCTTCGCAATCGCGAAGAGCAAATTTTGTGCTGGCAATTTTTGTACTTCGCGATCACGAAGCATTTTCCGCGATCACGATGAGTAAATACCTGGACAAGAAGTTATATATCGAGGTTTCGCCCATTTTTAGCATATCTGAAGCTATGGAGCTCGGATTGAAGAGATTTTTTAGGCGATTTTCACCATATGAAATGTGGTAAGTGTTTTCTTCTTAATTTTGTGTTAAATACATGTGTATATATGAATTAGAACATGGAAATGAGTTGAAATTGTCTGTTTTTGGTAGAAAACCTAGAATTTGATAAATTGGATTTTAACCACGAATTTGAGCATGAATATGTGAAGTAAAATGTATATTTGAAATAGTAAAGCTATGGGTAGAGTTTATCTTAGAGAAATATCGGAATCCGGGCACGTGGGCCCGAGGGCATTTTTGTCAACTCATTTAGCGGAGTTCGGAAATGATATAATTTGAATTTGTTGCAAGTATTAGAGTGAATTTTCATTGCTTTGCCCGTTATTTTGTAGTTTTGGGGCGTTGTGCATCAAATTGCAGCCGTCGGAAGGGCTTGGAAGCCGGTTATGAATCTTCGGAGCGAGGTGAGTCTCCTCTCTAACCTTGTAAGAGGGAATTGTCCCCATAGGTGTTCTATATGTTGTGTGTAATTGTTTCGGGGGATACGTGCGTACAAAGTGACGAGAGTCTGTACGTAGCGACTATTATGCTATGTCGGGTAGCTTTAGGGCTCACAAGTATGTCTCTACGTGCTTTATATGTATCTTTGGTTGTATTTTGAGCTGCAGATTACTTTTGAAATAGTTTAAAATGTGGAATGTTGCAATTAAATTCCCAATCGATCAATCCTTGTTGCAAGTATAGCCCTACTGAGCTTATTGATAAATT
>ML269289.1:0-25667 GCA_005239495.1 Nicotiana undulata | reverse complement strand
TATATATATATATATATATATATATATATATATATATATATATATGTATATGCATAAGATTCAACACTCGAGTCGTAGGTATGATTCGCAATCGAGGGGAGCTTTATAGTAATTCAGTACAAATGTGTCAGCACTCGAGTCGTAGGTATGATTTGCGATCGAGGGGAGCTTTATGATAAATCGGTATAAGAGTCAGCAGTCGAGTCGCAGGTATGATTCCCGATCGAGGGGAGCTTTATAGTAATTTAGTATAAATGTGTCAGCACCCGAGTCGCAGGTATGATTTGCGAACGGGGGAAGCTTTACGTCCAATCAATTATTTTGTTACGACTCCGACTGGTTGTCTTATTCCTGTGTGTGCATGGGTACTTGGTACTGTTTCGAGAATATTGACTTGACAGACATTTGGGGAAAACAGAAGGTTGAAATTGTTATATAATTTCAGTATTTACTTGGATTCCTATGCTTTATACGTATTTGTTGTTCACTGTCTTACATGCCTACCGTCTTCATTAAACCCTGTTGTATTACACTGTTGGACCTTAGTGAGTGTCAGGTCAACCTCTCGTCACTACTTCTTCGAGGTTAAACGGGATACTCACTGGGTACATATCTATTTATGTACTCATACTACACTTGCTGTGCATTTTGTTGCACAGGTACAATCATAGCACAGTGATTGACTTGGAGACTTATACGGGCTGAGACGTGAGAAATATGATCATGCTCGTCTCCACAACACCCGATGTGCGATGAATATAGTGACCCTTCCCCAAGAAACCTGGGGCACCATCTACCGCCAATCCACTGAAAGATAGGAGGACGGTACTTCCTGTACCTCTCAAGTCCCAGGTATTCTTCCTCCGATGCTACAACCCTAACCACGGGCTGGACTGAAACCACATGTTGTGTTGCCATGACAACTGGAACCTGACCAATATGACCTCACTGCTCTAGAGTGTGGACGGTGGTAGTTTGAACTCCTCCCCTGATCTGTGAAGCAACTGGTGCACTAAAATCAACCCAGCCCGAGTCAATGTACCAATCCTACTCAAAAACTATGCCCAGGCCTCCTGAAGTCTGGGTAGCAATAGGCACCTCTAGTACTTATTTCTCTCACCTAGAACTGCTGGCGGCTCCTCCATAACTGCTCTGACAGGCATCTTAACTGCGGCACATGCTCCTCGTCGGCCTCTGTCTCTAACCCTTGCGACACTTGTTGCGTGTAACATCATCAGGTACCGCAGTTCGTGTCCTCACCATCGGTGAGAGAATGGAACGTTAATTTCAAACTTCAAGATCAATGAACTTGCACGATAGGAATGAAGGAAGTGAAATTGTCCTAATAGTTCAGTAGCTTCTCGAAGATAAGTACAGACGTCTCCCTAACGATCTGCAAGAATCTAGTAAACCCGCTAATGACTCGTAGAACCTTTGAACGTAGAGCTCTAATACCAACTGTCACGACCCAAATTTCCCTCCGTTGGGTATCGTGATGGCAGCTAGTCCTAGAGACTAGGTGAGCCTAACAGTTAATATAACAACAATAAAAAAAAGAAACTAACATTCTCAATATATAAACCTTGACAGGTTTTTACAATGTTTTCCCAAAACCGGTAATACAAGTCATAAGCTCTACGAATATTCTACAACTTCTAAATACAACTGTTCGGAAATAAATACAACAGTGTATGAATGCTACTTATAAGAAGGTGACTTTAAAGCCTGCGAACGCAACAACAGGTTACCTTGAGTATCCCCGTCAATGGTCCATGCGGCTACTAACAATCAATGCCTAGATATGTGAAACAAAAATGCACAGAAGAGTAGTATGAGCACACCACAGCGGTGCCCAGTAAGTATCAAGACTAACCTCGGTGGAGTAGTGACGAGGACTAGTCAAGACACCACTGGTCCACAAAAATAACTGACATGAATATAGAAGTAACCGAACACTACATCTATCTAAGAATTTACGGGATAATATGCAACAATTACAATATAATGCGGAAGGAAATTACAGACAAATAACCACGAAACAACACAAAATACACCGAAAGATGGACAACGAAAATAAGCCAAACAGAAGAAAACACAATGCACTAGAGAACCCCATAACTCAACTCTACGTTTATTTAATCACATCGAGCCTTAGCCATTAAATTCCATAAACTGGTGGAAACCCTTAATCAATAGATCATATGAAAAGCTTTGCAGGAAAAATCTTTTTAATATAGAAAGATTTCCTTTGAAAACATACTTTCTCCAAAATATATATAAGTATATGTACTAGAGAGAGTTACGTAAAACATAGTTTTCTTTCAAAATACGAAGTTTTCAGGGATGCTTTCCCAGTAAAAGACTTCCAAGTATCATTTTATGCAAGACTGGTGCTTTTCAAATATACCTTCGATGTAAAAGCCTTCAAATATAATCATTTCGAAACAATTACTTTTCAATAATACTTTTCAGTAAAATTTCGTAATCATAATCTCCTCAAGGTAAATCTATCGGAACTCAGTCCGCACTCAAAACTTGTCTTGTCAATAGTTGTAGTAATAGATCAATATGAATATCCGGATTAAACAACGGAATATTAACTCTTAAACAAATGCAGTAAATATCAAACAAGGACACGGAAAAATATAATGCAAAGACAAGTGCACGGCATGTCCCCTCGTGGTACAATAAATAATCAGACACTCGGCGCGGAATATCCCCTTGTGCATAACCTCACAATCACTCGGCACGCAATGTCCCCTCGTGCATAACCTCACAATCACTCGGTACGGAATGTCCCCTTATGCATAAATAAATAAATAAACAACAAATTGACGAAGAAAATAAACAATAGGAACCATAAATCACAACGTCCCAGCAAGGGAATCCAACAATGCAAACAATATCATAACACCACAAACAATAATAGAAACACACCATCCCGGCAAGGGAGTCAACAATGGAAACAACAACATCCCGGCAAGGGAAAACAACTATAACCAATTCTCTCTTAAGCAATTTTACTTTACGGAATAAACTCAACATAAACGAAGGTACAGAAATAGGCAACATCAATGAAACATCCACAACATAAATGTTTATCAACTGTCCCAAGTAGCACATAAAGGAGGAATCATAGGAAATACAATGTAAGACTCACGCGCATGCTTGACTCCAATGAACGAATGCTCTAACTACGGCTAAGCAACTATAAAAATAGATAACACTAATATAATCCATTTGACAGTTTTAGGAAGCAAATTTAGCATAAAGATAAGAGCGGTAAAATATTCAATTAGGATCAAATAATCAACGAAGGAATCCAAAAGTAAGTAATCCTAATTTAAGCAGGAAATAATGAAATTAACAACCAAGGATGCAAATGTAACAATTACAACTCATACACAAGTAACATAAGAACCTACGAATCCTAAAAGGCCAATCTATTAGCAAATAAGTCCGAGTACGCACTCGTCACCTCGTATACACGGACCACAATCAACAAGGAAGACTCAATCCTAAGGGATAGTTCCCCCACACAAGGTTAGGCAAGATACTTACCTCAACGACGACCAACCGGTACTCAGAAATGAACTTCTCGGGCGGAAAGACCTCCGGATGGCTCAAAATCAACTAAAACAACTTCAAAATACACATAACACGTATAAGGAATGATTCCGAATAATAAAGTTTCAATCTTTACTAAATTATGAAAATCGACTCAAAAATCAACCCCCTGGACCGCACCTCGGAACCCGACAAATTTTACAAATTCCGATACAAGTTCACCCATACTAAATTTATCAAATTCCGATATCATCTGGTCATTCAAATAATGAATTTTCATTTCAGAAGTTTTCTTTCAAAACCCACAATCCCCTCAACCCAAAACACAAATTAAATGATAAAAACAAGAACTAATTCATTAAATATAATTAATTATAGTGGAAGAACACTTACCCATTTGATTTGTGTGAAAAACCCTTGAAGAATCACCCAAAACTGAGTTCTAGAAGTCAAAATATGTCAAAAATGGTGAAACCACGATTTTTGGTAACTTATTGTCACGGCCCAGAATCCTAATCCAGGTCGTGATGGCGCCCAACGACGGGGGTTAGGCAAACCAATATGAATTACACTAAGTGTTACCCTTCCCATTTTCTTAAACAAGTCAATATTTACCAATTTTAAACAGTTAAACATGATGATACCTTGATACAAATATAAAAGCATAACACTACGTGGCCAAAATAAAGCATATGTATGCCTATACAACCCAAAACCCAAAATATACACTACGCGTGTGCCAGGAACTAGTGTCACGAGTGTCATGGGCATACTAACGGAATATACAAAGATGATAATATATACAAATCCACAATCTGGATGAAATAGACGGGGAAAATAACAAAGTAAATGAAACTCCATGGTGTTGCTGAGGATCGCCAGAGGAAGCAGCTCATCGTGAAGTCAAGACCACTAGCCCAGGGTCTATCTCCGGTACAATAACCTGAAGCACCGACCTCAGTACCTGTACAGTTAAGTACATAAGTGTAGCATGAGTACATATTAAAATAAATATGTACCCAGTGAGTATCCCACCTAATCTCGAAGAAGTAGTGACGAGAGGTCGACTCGATACTCACTAAGGTCCAACAGTAATAACATATGATAGAATATAATGAAATACAATAGGCATGTCAGGAAATAAGCAACAAGTACATATCAAGAGCGGAAATCCAAACAACTATTGAATTAAGCAATAATGCACTTTCAAGGGTAGGACCACCGAAATGGAAGAATAATCACCAAGTCTTAGATCCGACGTGGCGTACGGCCTACTCCCATAAGGTACCTTCTAAACTCGCCGTGGCATACGGCCCGATCCCATATGTGTACAATACCTCTCAACTCCGCCGTGGCGTACGGCCCGATCCCATATATATCATAAATACTTTTCAACCCTGCAGTGGCGTACGACCCGATCCCATATATATTTCAAATACTTTTCAACACTGCCGTGGCGTACGGCCCGATCCAATATATATTTCAAATAGTTTTCAACCTTGCGGTGGCGTACGGCCCGATCCCATATATATTTCAAATACTTTTCAACTCTGCCGTGGCGTACGGCCCGATCTCATATATATTTTAGATACTTTCTTTCCATAATAAATTTCTTTCCATTCAACAATTTTCCATAAAGCCTCAGAGGAACAATACTATACAAAACATAATCTCATAGTACATATGGAGTCACAATGAATCATATAAAGCATTGCAATGAAGCATGTAAGGCATTACGAGGAAGCATATAAGGCATGATGTGGGCCTAGCTACCCAGACATAACAATGATATCCGCTACGTACGGACTCTCGTCACTTGGTGAGTACGTATCCCCCAAACAATTTACACATAGCATATACATCACCTATGGGGACAATTCCCTCTTACAAGGTTAGAAAGGAGACTCACCTCGTGTCAAATCTACCCCTCGGACCACAATTGCGCCCGAAACTCCAAACTCTACACCCGAGGACTCGCAACTAGCCAAACGGTATACAACAATCTCAATGCATGCACGATGCGGGAAATTATCCTAGTTATTCACTAAAATAGCTATTTTTGAAGAATTCCCAAATTCCAACCCTGATCCCGCATGTTCAAATTCTGAAAATTCTTGAAGGGATCACTCAGCCATAGCCTAAGGATCATTAAGGTGTGATTTCTACTTGAATTCATGGCCTAAAATGGAAAATCATAAAATCCCCAAGAGCCCTAAAATTACTATCTAATTCTATGATTTTTGATAATTTAGTAGGGAATTTAAGGGATTCCTTCACTGCGATCGCGACAAGGGCCCTGCGATCGCGAAGGCCAACTGACCATACCTCTGCGATTGCGGCGGAGGTCCTGCGATCGCGAAGGCCAACTGGCAAGACCTCTGCGATCGCGGAAGAGGTCCTGCGATCGCGAAGAGTAACTGTGCCCGGCCCTGGCTCTGCACCATGCGATCGCGAGGATGGAGCTCCGATCGCGAAGGCATGGAGTCGAGCCTTCCGCGATCGCGAAGAGGAAGTTGCGATCGCGAAGAGGAAGTTGCGATCGCGAAGAACAATCAGCAGCCCAGCCAAATTCCTTCTCCGCGATCGCGACCCACCTTCTGCGATCGCAGAGAAGGAAACCAGACAGCAAAAATCAGGTTTTTCCCAACATAGCTCTCGAGGGTCCAAAACTCACCCGAGCCCCTCGGGACCCCGTCCAAAAGCACTGGCAAGTCTGTATTCAATACGGACTCGCTCGAACTTCCGGAATGCAAAAAACAACAACGAAACTCAGAATTCAACCCCAAAACCAATTTGAATCAAGCTTAAGAACTTAAGATTCTAGAATTCATTACAATGCACCGAACTAGCCTATACTACTCCGAATGATTTCAAATTTTGCAGACAAGTCATAAATGACATAACAGAACTATTACCGGTCTCGGAATTTCATTCGGACCTCGGTAACAAAAATCACATTCCAAACCAAAATTTCAAATTCTATGAAAATCCTCAAAACTTCATTAACTCTAAATTTCCCAATTTTGATCCGAAACCCGTCAAATCAAGTCCGTTTCTTACCAAATTTCACAGATAACTTAAATAACATATATTGAACCTGTTCCTTGCTCCGGAACCATAATACGGGCTCGACAACACAGGTTTCATATCGAGGTTCATATTCATAAGTCATTATTATTTTCAGAAAATAATTTTCTTTAAAAATTCATTTCTCGGACTTGGGTCCTCGGAATTCGATTCCGGGAATACGCCGAAGTCCCATATTCTCCTACGGACCTCCCGGGATCGCCAAATCACGGGTCCGGGTCCATTTACCAAAAATATTGACCAAAGTCAACCTTATTCAATTAATTATTATAAATTCAACTCTTTATCAAGTTTCCGCATCAAGTCTTCCCGGCTACGCGCCTGGGTTGCGCACGCACATCGAGGTGAGATTAACGGAGGCTTTTGAGGCATCGAAACATAGTCATAATTAAATTTAAACAAGAGTCATCACAATCTCCCCCTCTAAAATAAATGTTCGTCCTCGAACGGACGCAAAATCGTACCTGAAGAGCTGAAAAGCTGCGGATACCTGCTCCGCATGTCCTCCTCGGACTCCCAAGTCGCCTCATCGACTGGTTGGCCCCTCACCTGGACCTTTATGGCAAAAATTCTCTTAGACCTCAACTGGCGGTCCTGCCTATCAATAATAGCAATTGGCTCCTCCTCGAAGCCTAACTTCTCATCTAACTGAATAGTGCTGAAATCAATCACGTGAGAGAAATCAGCATGATATCTCCGGAGCATGGATACATGAAATACTGGATGAACTCCTGATAAGGCGGGAGGTAAAGTGAGCTCATAAGAAACCTCCCCGACTCGCCTCAACACCTCGAACTTATCTCCCTCCATAAATGCTACATCACGCGCCCCCTGATCTGCGTAACTCTTCTGTCTGGACTGAGCTGTGCGGAGACTCTCCTGAATAATCTTCACCCTATCCAAAGCATCTCTCACTAGATCTGTGCCATATAACTTGGCCTCGCCAGGCTCAAACCACCCAATAGGAGAACGACATCGCCGACCATATAAAGCCTCGAATGGAGCCATCTCGATGATGGACTGATAACTGTTATTGTATGCAAACTCCGCCAAAGGCAAGAATTGGTCCCACTGACCGCTAAAATCAATCACACAAGCCTTGAGCATATCCTCCAAAATCTGAATTGTACGCTCCGACTGACCATTAGTCTGAGGGTGAAATGCTGAGCTGAGATCTATCTGAGTGCCCATCTCACTATGCAATGCTCTCAAGAAGTGCGAGGTGACTGAGGACCTCGATCTGATATATTGGACACCGGCACACCGTGCAACCAGACTATCTCCCGAATATAAATCTGGGCTAGCCTCTCTGTAGTATAAGTAGTAGCCAAGGGAATAAAATGCGCCGATTTGATCAATCTATCCACAATGACCCAAATTGCGTCAACGTTCCGCAGGGTTCGAGGCAACCCAACCACGAAGTCCATGGTGATGCGCTCCTATTTCCACTCAGGAATGGGCATCTGCTGAAATAAGCCTCCTGGCCTCTGGTGCTCGTACTTGACCTGCTGACAATTGAGACATTTAGCCACATACTGCACTATATCCTTCTTCATCCGCCTCAACCAGTAGTGTTGCTTCAAATCACGGTACATCTTCATCGAACCCGGATGAACGGAATACCGAGAATTGTGGGCCTCTTCTAGAATTTTCTTCCTCAGGCCATCAATATTAGGAACACATAAACGACCCTGGAGCCTCAAAACACTATCCTTACCCAAAGTAACCTCCTTGGTCCTGCCCTGGACCACCGTATCCCGAAGCTCTGCAAGGCATGGATCATCAAACTGTCGAGCCTTAGTCTCCCCCAACAATAAAGACTGAGCAACTAAATGAGCCAAAACTCGACGAGACTCTGAAAGGTCCAATCTCACAAGGCGATTGGCCAAGGAATGAATGTCCAAGGCTAAAGGTCTCTCCTCAGCTGCAATGTAGGACAAGCTACCCATACTCGCTGCCCTTCTGCTCAAAGCGTCTGCTACTACATTCGCCTTGCCCGGGTGATACAAAATAGTGAGATCATAGTCTTTTAACAACTCAATCCATTTTCGCTGCCTCAAATTAAGGTCCCTCTGCTTAAACAAATGTTGCAGACTGCGGTGGTCTGTATAAACCTCACAAGACACACCATACAAGTAGTGCCTCCAAATTTTCAAAGAATGAACAATCGCTGCCAACTCCAAGTCGTGCACAGGATAATTCTTCTCATGAACCTTCAGCTGCCGCGAAGCATAAGCAATAACCCTACCATCCTGCATCAACACACATCCCAACTCGACGCGTGAAGCGTCGCAATACACAGTATACATCCCAGAATCGTAAGGCAACGTCAGAACTGGTGCTGAGGTCAAAGCTGACTTGAGCTTCTGAAAGCTCGCCTCACACTCATCAGACCACCAAAACGAGGCATTATTCTGAGTCAATCTGGTCAATGGAGCTGCAATAGAAGAGAACTCTTCCACGAATCAGCGATAATAGCCTGCTAGGCCCAAGAAACTCCTGATCTCTGTAGCTGAAGTAGGACGCGGCCAACTCTGAACCGCCTCAATCTTCTGAGGATCAACCTTGATACCTTCTCCGGATACCACATGCCCCAAAAATGCCACGGAATCTAACAAGAACTCGCACTTGGAGAACTTAGCATACAACTTCTGTTCCCGCAAGGTCTGGAGCATAACTCTCAAATGCTGCTCATGCTCACCCAGGCCCCGTTAATAAATCAAGATGTCATCAATGAAGATGATGACGAAGGAATCAATATACGGCATGAATACCCTATTCATCAAGTCCATGAATGTTGCTGGGGCATCAGTTAAACCAAAGGACATCACCAGAAACTCATAATGGCCATATTTGGTACGAAATGCGGTCTTCGGAACATCTGAAGCCCGAATCTTCAACTGATGATAACCGGATCTCAAATCAATCTTGGAAAACACATGAGCACCCTGCAACTGGTCAAATAAATCATCGATGAGCGGCAAAGGATACTTATTCTTAATAGTAACCTTATTCAGCTGGTGGTAATCAATGCACATCCACATAGACCCATCCTTCTTTTTCACAAATAGGACTGGAACACCCCCCACGACGACACACTCGACTTGATGAACCCCTTAGCCAACAACTCCTCAAGTTTCTCCTTTAACTCTTTCAACTCCTTAGGAGCCATACGATACGGGGGAATTGAAATAGGCTGAGTATCTGGAGCTAAATCAATACAGAAATCAATATTTCGATCTGGAGGCATGCCTGGAAGATCTGAAGGAAATACGTCTGAAAACTCTCGTACCACCGGCACTGAATCAATGGTTGAAGACTCGGCGGTGGTGTCCCGCACATAAGCAAGGTAAGCTAAACAAACCTTCTCGACCATATGTCGCGCCTTCATGAAGGAAATGACCCGGCTGGAGGCACTAACTGAAGAACCTCTCCACTCTAGCCTAGGCGACTCAGGCATGGCTAAAGTGACTGTCTTGGCATGGCAATCTAACAAAGCATGATAAGAAGATAGCCAATCCATGCCTAGGATAACCTTAAAATCAATCATATCCAGCAATAAAAGATCTGCTGGTATCGAAATCGCAGAAAGCGATCATACAAGATCGGTAGACCCGGTCTACCACCACAGAATCGCCCACAGGAGTGGACACATATATAGGAGAACCCAAGGACTCACGAGGGACATCCAGAAAATGAGCAATTAGCACTGAAAAATATGAATACGTGGATCCTGGATCAAATAGTACCGAAGCCTCCCTACCACACACTGAGATAATAACTGTGATTACGGCGTCTAAGGCCACTGCATCTGATCTGGCTGGAATGGAATAAAATCTGGCTGAGGCTCCGAAAGACTGAACTCCCCCAGAGTGAACAGGAACTAACTGACCTCCTCCTGACTGGCCTCCTCTTCTAGGATGACCCCTGAAAATGGAGGAAATATGCTAAGTCCCGTATTTAATAAAACTGCCCAGGGATTCCTTCAATGCGATCGCGACAAGGGCCCTGCGATTGGGAAGGCCAACTGGCCATACCTCTGCGATCGCGGCGGAGGTCCTGCGATCGCGAAGGCCAACTGGCCAGACCTCTGCGATCACGGCAGAGGTCCTGCGATCGCGAAGAGTAACTATGCCCGGCCCTTGCCTGGCACTATGCGATCGCGAGGATGGGGCTGCGATCGCGAAGGCATGGAGGAGCCTTCTGCGATCGCGAAGAGGAAGCTGCGATCGCGAAGAACAATCAGCAGCCCAGCAAAATTCCTTTTCGGCGATCGCGACCCCCCTTGTGTGATTGCAGAGAAGGAAACTAGACAACAAAAATTTGGTTTTTCCTAACTTAGCTCCCGGGGGTCCAAATCTCTCCCAAACCCCTAGGGACCCCGTCCAAAAGTACTGGCTAGTCTGTATTCATGATATGGACTCGCTCGAACTTCCGGAATGTGAAAAACAAACACGAAACTCAGAATTCAACCCCAAAACCAAATTGAATCAAGCTTAAGAACTTAAGATTCTAAAATTCATTACAATGCGCCGAAGCGGCCTATACTACTCGGAATGATCTCAAATTTTGCAGACAAGTCATAAATGACATAACGGAACTATTTCCGGTCTCCGAATTTCATTCAGACCTCGGTAACAAAAATCACATTCCAAACCAAAATTTCAAATTCTATGAAAATCCTCAAAACTTCATTAACTCTAAATTTCCCAATTTTGATCTGAAACCCGTCAAATCAAGTTCCTTTCTTACAAAACTTCACAGATAACTTAAATAAAACATATTGAACCTGTTCCGGGATCCGGAACCATAATACGGGCCCGGCAGCACAGGTTTCACATCGAGGTTCATTTTCATAAGCCTTTTTTATTTTCAGAAAACAATTTTCTTTAAAAATTCATTTCTCGGACTTGGGTCCTCAGAATTCGATTTCGGGAATTTTCCCAAGTCCTATATTTTCCTACGGACCTCCCGGGACCGCAAGATCACGGGTCCGGGCTCGTTTACCAAAAATGTTGACCAAAGTCAACCTTATTCAATTAATTATCATAAATTCAACTCTTTATCAAGTTTCCGCATAAAGGCTTCCCGGCTACGCGCGCGGGATGCGCACACATATCGAGGTGAGATTAACGGAGGCTTTCAGGGCCTCGGAACATAGTCATACTTAAATTTACATAAGATGACCTTTTGGGTCATCACATATATTCTGCCCAGGCGTGTAATGAATCACGATCGCGGAGTATGGTTTGCGATCGCAAAGAGGAAAGGGAAAAACTGCCCAAGTACCCTTTTTGTTCAATGTGACCGCGGGCTCATTGTTGCGAAGCATAGAAGAAGAAATGGCCACTACTAAAATAGCATTGTGTGATCATGATTTTTAAGATGCGATCGCGAAGAAGAGGAAAATATACTTCTACAATCGCGAACGTGAGCATGAGATCGCGTAGGGTGAAGTCTTCAAGTTGTGCGATCGCGAAGGGCAAGATGCGACCGCGGAGTGTATGGTTTGTGGAGTTATGCGATCACGGACATGCATTTGTGATCGCACTGAAGGAAAATCTAGGCTGCTCAAAGAGACTCTGTGCGATCGCGGCTACTCCTATGCGATCATATAGAAGGAAACCAGAAGGCAAATTTTAGCTGTTCAAAAATGAGGAAAATGAACCTGACACCCATCCGAAACACGCCTGAGGCCCCCGGGACCCCGTCCAACCGCACACACAAGTCATAAAACCTAACATGGACTCGCTCGAGGTTTCAAAACACATAAAACAACACTAAAACAACGAATCAAACAAAAAATCAAACATATGAATTTTCAAAACTTCAAATATCAACACTCGTGTCGAAGCCTATAATATCAACACAGAATGACGTAAAATTTTGCAGACAAGTCTTAAATAACACAACGGACCTACATCCACTCTCGGAATTCTACTGAGCCCGATATCAAAATTTCACCTATCGGCCGAAATCGCTGAAATTCGAACTTTCGCCAAATTACCTCAAATCACTCTACGGACCTCCAAATCCAATTCCGGACGCACGCCTAAGTACAAAATCATCATAAGAAGTTGTTGGCATTAAACAAAACTCATTCTGAGGTTGTTTACACAAAAGTCAAACCTTCGGTCAACTTTCATCTCTTAAGCTTCTAAAATTGAAATGTGTCTTCCAATTCGACTCTGGATTATCCGGCAACTGAATCTAACCACGCACATAGGTCGAATAACACAATGTGAAGCTGCTTATTACCTTACATCACCGAACGAAGCTTAAATTCTCAAAATGACTGGTCGGGTCGTTATATTTACCTCTTGATCTTCTTGCCCTTCCTGAGTCGAGGGTCTATTGGAAACAACCTCTCTACCTCTATTAGGTAGGGGTAAGGTCTGCGTACAGACTACCCTCCCAGACACCACATGTTGGGAAAAAATAAGTTTGTCGTTTGTTTTTTTTTTAAACACTGTGACCACATAAATATCCAAATGTTCCTTCTTGATTTTTAACCAAAGATCCCTTCCTTTAATTATTTAGTTCTGGGATGGTTAGTTAACCTCAAATAGATTAGGCGTGAAGAACAAATGGGCTAAGAGTTTCCAATGAAAACTTTGAAACATAAACTTGCTTTCAACCAATTGAACTTACCCCAATTTCACCAAAAATTGCTTCTTTTTTAGCAAACTGGAAATAACACATTTATAACTACTTAATGTTTCATACATATTCTTCATAGTTTGTGTATCTGAGGACACATTGATTGCCTAATCTTGCTAGTATATTTAAAGCATCAAAAGATAAATATTTAACAAAAATATAGAGTTCTGATTGTTCACTTTCCACAATACAGTTTACAAATGAGGGGGTAGTACAAAAAGTTATTTTCCCTTATCCTTGGTATTCTTTGCCAGATGATGAGGTGTTCTATTCCATTGCATGAAGATGTGCTAGAGGAATACCTTTTGCTGGTGCATGAACCACCTGCATTCATTAACAATGTTATCATATAGGGTATTACCTTGATGTATTCCATGGATTGCCTCCATGGAGTATGTCTCAATTTTAAGAGGGAATAATCCCCATTATTTTGTTGTTTTGAGTCCCTCTTTCAGTGCCTTCATTTCTGCTTCTAGTGATCTATTAGAATGGGTAAATTTTGTACATCAAACCACCCATTTCCCATTGGTATTAATGCGCCTCCAAGGCCACATTTTTTTTTTTTGTGGTTATTGAAGTTGGCATCTATGTTAAGATTAAACCAACCTCTTGGTGGTTTGTACCACTTAATCTTAATGGGAATTTTGGGAGGAGTGTTGAGGCTCTTTTCTTTGAGAAGCTTGAATTAAGAAGCTCTTTGAGTAATTTGAGTATCATTAATAGAATTGTCAATATTGTTTTGATTTTTGTTATTTCTATTAAGCCAGAAGTGCCAGATGGAAAATGGGAAGAAGCAATTACAATCAATATACTTGTATTTAATAGGATAATTAATGTCCTTTACTTGCAGGAGCCAATGCTTTTCCTTTTTTTTAGTAATTATTCCACCCAAGACTATCCCAAAAATGATTGATGGCTTTGCATTCTAGGAAAATATGGGTTATGGACTCCTCTTTATGGCATTTACATATAGGGCAGATGTGATCAATGTTTAGTCCAATTTGTGAGAGATATTTTATGCATGGTATCCTATCATGGAGGCACTTCCACAACAAGAATTTAATTTTATTAGGGCAATTTAGGTTCCATATCCATTCAGATTCTAAATTATTGTCTAGAGGGGGTTCTATAAGTGTGTAACAGGATTTGGTTGTGAAAATACCTTTTGTATTTAGAGACCAAATTGGGATATCATTTGTAGGGCCTTTGAGCTGTATTCTTGTCTTAGTGATACTTTCCTTTAGGTCACAAGGGATATTGAAAGATAGTCTATCAAGGTTCTAGTTTTTTCCGTTGAAAATATCCGTTATTTTTAATGAGTGATCCCTAATAGAGAGAGGACCTGTCACTATTTTTTCTAAGGTTACCTATATTAGGTATCCAGTTGGTTTCCCATATGCTCATGTTGGAATGGTAATGGGGTGATCAAGTGATACCCTTTGAGCATAATTCCCATCCCTTTTGAATACTTTTCCAGACGAATGAGCCTTTATTTTTTGCAACACTAGTCCCCTAAGAGGTGATGATTAATTGAGCCCAGGGTGTTATAGAATTAGTAAAAATTCTCTATACTAGGCTAGCTAGTGTGGATAGATTCTTAGTCATTACATTATGAAGGCCTAGGCCGCCATTTGATTTTTGTTGGCATAGTGTGGACCATTTAATCAGATGATTTTTTTTTTCTTCTAACGTGCAACCCCATATAAAATCCCTTTGAATTTTATCAATTTTGTTAAGGATAAGTTTTGGTAGTAAGGTGTACTGCATATAGTGCTTGGAGATTGATCTAAGGCAAGAGTGGGATAGGGTTGTTCTTCCTGCTAAGTTAATGAATTTCAACTTCCAGGATGCTAGTTTAGTTCTTATTTTGTCAATTGACAATTGAATGTCTCTAGGCCTTGGACATTTATAAAAAATTGGGAATCCTAGGTATATACCAAAGATGTCACATTTCTTTATACCCAGTCTAGTTGTAACGTCTTTAATGAGAGAAGTAGAGCAGTTCTTGGAAAAGAGGATCTTTAATTTTGCATTGTTGATGCTTTGGCCTGAAAGAGCACAAAACTGTTTTAGACCATTTTTAATGGCATGGCATGATTTATCATTTATATTTGCCATTAAAGTAAGATCGTCAGCAAAAAATAGGTGAGAAATCTTAGGGCATCTATTTCCTAAGGTTATAGGATCCTAATTTCTAATATCTACTTGATGTTCTATATATCTTGTTAGCATTTCCAAGCAAACGATGAAGATATAGGGGGAAATGGGATCACCTTGCGTGATGCCTCGACTTGGCTAAAAGTATTTTGTGACAGAGCCATTAACTAAAATTGCTATACCGCTTGTTGAATAAAACTTAATAAAATCTCAGAGAATTTGGGAGGGAATTGGAAGTATTTTAGAGAGTGACGAACAAAGAACCATTCCAAACGGTCAAATGCCTTTCTAGATATATTTTTAATATCATTTGTCCATGTTTTCCTTTTATCTTTTTTTAATTTGAAACAAGTTCTTGGATGATGATTGCATTATCAGATGATCTTCTATTTTTCATGAAACTAGCCTGGAAGGGGCTAATCAATTGCTCAAGGAATAGTTTTAGTCGATTTGCTAGAATTTTTGTAATTAACTTATAGATAGTATTGCAAAGCCAATTGGTCTGAAATTTCTAATGTTGTCATCGTTAGGGATTTTAGGGATAAGGCATCGGTATGTTCTACTAATATCATTAGGGATTTCCTGACTTCTAAAGATGTCATGACAAAGATTGGTTATTGAATGTCCTATAGTTTTCCAATATTTTTGGGAAAAAAAGGGGTGGAGGCCATCCGACCCAGGGGCTTTGAATTGTTTGAATGAACATATGTCCATTTGAATTTCAATGTCTAGCAGGGGTCTATCTAAAAATCTTAGGTTTACATTAGTACGAATAGAGTGGTTTCCTAGACGATTAATCAAACTAGTTAGGGAGTGAGATGTAGTTAATGTAGCTGTGAAATAATTGAACACATGCGACATAATAAGATGGTGTTCGTTGATCCAACTACCCGTATCATCCTTAAAGAAAATTATTTTGTTTCTTCTTTATCTATTAGTTGTCGAGATATGAAAAAATGTAGGGTTAGCGTCACCTTCATTTAACCACAAGATTCTATACCTTAATTTCCAATAATATTCTTCAATTTTTAGGATATCATTGTATTCCTTTTTTAAATCATTTTCTAGTGCACGAAGGAAATTACTGGTAGCATAGCTACTGGAATTCTGGATTCCTTGAAGTCTAGCAAGTAATTTTCTCTTTTTTCCCATGATGTTACCAAAGGTATTGTTCTTCCAAGGTTTTAATTTTTCCACAAAGTTTACGCTAGCTTTAAGATAATCAGATCCATACCAATGTTTTTCTACAATTGATTGGAATAATGGATGTTGCACTAGAAAGTCTCGAGCCTAAATGGTATATTATGAGTCAACCTATATTTTGGAATTAATTCAACTAGTATAGGGTTATGGTCTGAGTAAGCCTTAGGTAAGTGGATTATAGAGCTTTTTAGAAAAGTTCAATCCATTCTTCATTCCCTAATATTTTATATAATTTTTCCATTATATGCCATGTGTTCTTATGTTTGTTATTAGACCACGTATACTTACACCCTTTAAAGCCAAGGTCAATTAAGTTACAACTATTAATCTTCGACCAAATATACCTAGTTGTACTGTCATTATTTGGTTTTCCACCAAATTTTTCATTCGAGGTTACAATATCATTAAAATCCGCCCGACCATCCAAGGCCCTTTATAGGTTTTGCTAATATTTTCTTGGTTTTCCCACATCATATTTCTATTATGAACATCAGTACAAGCATAAATTGAAGAGTAATGCCAAGTTTTACGTATAGGAAGTACCTCTATAGTTGCATGGATTTCTTGATTCCAACGGACTGCATTTTGAACACTGAGCACTTCATGGTACCACATCACTACTATACCTCCTCACTGGCCTTCCGTTGGCATCTCTATCATCTCCGTAAACCCAAAGTCATTGAGCATCTCAGCATGATTTCCCATTCTTTTTCTAATAAGGTCACCATGCATGGCCTATGCGTATCTATCATCTCCCTAAAATTCCTCCTAAAATTGTCATTGTTCCCACACCTTATGTTCCATATAATGAAATTTGTTGGTCGATTCATAGAGATATTAATGTTTGGTTTCCCGATTTCCCGTTATCCTTTCCTCCCCCTAGAAATACATGATTCCTTCTCAGATATGGCACTAGGATCATGGATCTGTTGCCCATTGTTTGATCCTGAGGTGGTCTTATGTCCATCGAACATTTGTAAAGCGCCAGTGGGCAATTGAGCACATGCCTCTTCTCGTGCGTCTCCATGAAGAGAAACACATTTATCCCGTCGAGATTTGAGAACTCTAGGAATCAGTCTAAGCCTAGGTTGATAGGTTCGTATTCCTCCTCCATCGCTGCTTCTACTGGCCCTGGAACTTGATCTGCATGGTTTTGTGGTGGGGATGCTTGATGGAATATTGGAGGGATTGTTTGTTCCTGGTTTTCTTGAGTGATCTCTCTTGGTAAGAATATGGGATTGAGTTAAGAGTACATTTCTGTCGGGAAGAATGGAAAGTGTAAGGGGACATTCTGTTGGTTGATTGGATTGAACTGAGGTTGCATTTCCCATTGATTCCTCACTACATGCACCATTTGTGGGTTCATCGAGGGTGTTAGTGGTTGAAGAATGTTGTTCAACCAAACTTGATTTAGGTAGTTGTTCATGGCTAGCCTCATTCCCTCCGTTATTGGTTGGTCTAGGTAATGAGTGTTGTGGAGTATCACTATTGCTTCCTGGCCGTTGATTTGAACATTGAAAGAGATTGCATGTCGTATTATACCTAATTCCATCCACGAGGCAGATTGGTAGTCATGTGCTTGTGGATGTTGGGCATAAACAATTTGAGGATTTTCTAGTGGGTGAAAGGGTGATAGGTTTTCCATTGTTTGAGTTCTGTGTTGGCGTAGAATTTGGACAAGCCTGTTTCTTCTTCTTAGGGTTGATGGAAGCCTTGACATCTTTAATAGATGATTGAGTATTTAATAAGCTGGTTGAAGGCGTGGGATTAGTGCTACTGGAAGAGTGTGAGGGATTGGGGGATAGGGTAATGATTGAGCTTTCCAAGTGCATGGCTTTTGGTTGCTCAATGTCTTGTTTTATAGGAAAATCCTTAGTATCTTTTTCATCTTTTAAGGTGATGGCCATTTGGTTGTTTTTGTTTTGCTTAGTTCCATTTGGCCAACATGCTCTGGTGGGAGTATATTTCCATATCTAGGGAACTGATTTTGTTCATTCCCTCTGGTTAACTCAGGATTATGATTAGATTTTTGTTTAAGAGTGTTAATAGGCGTAGTAGGGTTATTATTAGTAGAAGATAATTTTATGGATTTTGTGTTAGGACTTCCTAGAACTAAGAATGGTAAGGATAGTATATTTGTGGTGGTAGATAAGTTTTCAAAAATGGCTCGCTTTATTCCATGCTTGAAGACTAATGATGCATTACATGTGGTTGATTTATTTGTGAAGGAAGTGGTTAAATTATATGGCATACCACTATCATTAGTGATAGGGACGCTAAATTGTTAAGTCACTTTTGGAGAGTTCTTTGGGTGAATTTGAGAACTAAATTAGTATTTTCTACCTTTTGTCACCCACAAATTGATGGGCAAACTGAAGTAGTTAATAGGACCTTAGAGAATATGTCGAGAGCCGTTTTAAAAAGGAAAATTAACTTCTCGAGAAGAATGTTTGTCCATGGTAGAGTTTGCCTATAATAGAACTATCAACCCTTCTACTAGTAAGTCTCATTTTGAAGTTGTTTATGGATTTAATCCCCTCACTCCCCTTGATTTGTTGCCTTTTCCTACTAATGACATTGTTAATCTTGATGGTAGGAATAAGGATGAAATGATGACAAAGATTCATGAACATACAAGGCTTGCAATTGAACGAGAGAATGAAAAAACTGACTTAAGAAGAAATAAGGGGCGAAAATCTGTTATTTTTAAGCCTGGAGATTTAGTTTGGGTGCATTTTAGAAAGGAAACATTTTCTGTTAAACGAAGATCCAAATTAGATCCAAGAGGAGATGGGCCATTTGAAGTCATTAAAAAGATTGGAGATTATTCTTATAAACTTGACCTTCCTAGTGAATATCAAGTTAGTGCTACCTTCAATGTTTCTGATCTTTCCTTGTTTGATGTAGGTTCGGATTCAAGGACAAATTCTCTTCGAAAGAGGGGAATGTGTTACGACCCAATTGGTCGTTACATAGAATCTGCATTATATTTTATTGTTTTTGCCTTGTCATAGGTTGGTTATACTGTTTATGACGTGTTAGAGTCGGTTGGCTCGGGTTCAGAATGGTTATAGGGAGAATTGAGACACTTAGTCTCTAAAAATAACTTTATAGTTGGAACAGTCAACTAGGAGTTGACTTATTGGCAAAACCTTGAAATGTGGATTTTATGGCTCGTATAGCTTCGTTAGGTGATTTGTGACTTAGGAGTGTGTTCAGGATATTTTTGTGATCTCCAGTGTAGAATTAGGCTTGAATTCGCGAAAGTTAGTTTTTGGTGATTTTCGGTCGGCAGTGGAAAATAGGCTATCAGGGTCGGAATGGAATTCAAAAAGTTAGAACAGTTCTGTAATAGCATTCCGGGTATCTGTGCAAAATTTTAGGTTAATCGGAGGTGTTTTGGATAGGTTCGGCATCATTGGTGGATTTTGGAAATTTTAAAGTTCATAGGCTTGAATTTGATGTAATTTGGTGTTTTTGTGTTGTTTTGGGTGTTTCGAAGGCTCAACTAAGTTTGAATGATGTTATGGGATATGTTGGTAGGTTTGGTTGAGGTCCCAAGGGCCTCGGGCGTATTTCGAATGCTCAAACGAGCACTTTTTGACTTGGAAATATTGCTGGTTTTCTGGTGTCATTGCAGCAACAATTTGTTCATCGCAATCGCGAGGAATTGTCTGCGATCGTGTAAGGTTAAAATAGGCTAGGGGAATTTGTGAATCGCGATCGTAGGGGTCAGGTTGCGATCACGTAGGTCTATGAAGTGCTGCTACAGGAACGCGTGACCAGGGCCGCGATCGCGTAGAGGAGAGGGGCTGGTGAGGAGTGGAATGTCTTGGTCAGTGCGGTCGCGCGGGGAGAGACGCGATTGCGTGAGTGTGGAAGGAAAAGCTTCGCGATTGCGTGGGCCATTCCGTGATCGCGTAGGGTAAGAGAGAGGCAGTGGATTTTGTGATCTGCGATCGCGACTGGAAGTCCGCGATCGCGATTAAGAATTACCTAGGCAGTATAAATTAAACCCATCTGCGACCCTTGCCCACTTTTCCACCATTTTTGAACGGGAATACAGCTTTTGGAGCGGTTTTGAAGAGGGAAAACGATTTTTCTTCATTGAGGTAAGGATTTTGAACCCCATAACTCGATTATATGTGATTAAGGACCAAATTAACAATGTTTAATTGGGAAAAATCAGTAGAAAAAGGTGAAATTAGGGCTTGAGATTATAAGACCTTTTAGAGGTGAATTGAGGGGTCATTTGGACTCCGATTTTGGAGTTCTTTATATGTACGGACTGGTGTGATGATGAGGATCATTTTGGTATAAAGTTTGTCGAGTTCTGAGACGCGGGCCCGGGGGTCGGGTTTTGTGCTTAAAGTTGATATTTTTCGATTGGAATTCATTCCCTTAGCATAATTTGATGTGCAAAATCTGATATTTAAAGATTTGGAGCACTTGGAAGTTGATTCGAGAGGCAAACGTGTTGCGGAATAGATTTTCGGGCTAGTTTGAGTTAAGTAATGTCTTTAAATCCTGTCCTGAGGGTATGAAACCCCAGACATAGCATCCTTTCACGGCTTTGGAGTGATGCACACACTGCATGACGAGTGTGGGGCGTGCACGAATTGGAAATTTTAAAATATGTTCCTTTTTAGGAAACTATTGAGTTGCGAAACTGCTTTTAAAGCATATGTTTTATTAGTATTACTATGTTTTGGTATAATTGGGTTGTAAGCCATGTTTGGGGCCTAGTGCCGATCTGTTTTAACCCCTTGGGGGCTATTTTACTGATATTCCTCACTTGTAAATCATGATTTTATACTCAGTCCTTCTTGCTAAATTGTTTTGACACTCAGAGTTAATTGATATTATTTCTTGAAATGAAATATTGATTTGGGTCGAGAACCCTGTTTATTTATGGCCCTAGTGGCATGTTGAGAGTGTCTGGCTGAGTTAGGTCGAGGGCCAATGATGTGAGGATGTTATTATATGAGAGTGGTTGAGTGCCTTAGAGTGATTGATGCCATGATTTGGCTTGTTTATAGCGCTTGGGCTTTAGGAGCCCCTCCGGAGTCTGTACACCCCCCCAGTGAGCGCAGGTACCTACTGAGTGCGAGTGTCGATTGCGAGTGATGAGCGATTGGGAGGTATGAGTGACAGTGAGGTTGCCCGAGGGGCTGATGCTGAGTGGCTGTGAGGTGCTGAGTGACTGTTACTGAGTGATGGTGAGGTGCTGAGTGACTGATTATGATCGATGATTTGGCCCGAGGGGCAGTTTATAATGATATTTTACTGAGTTTTGATTATGATTCGTTTCATCTTTCAAACTAATATTTTTTGGAGTTTTACTGAGAAAACAATTGAAAATATACTTGTTCGAAGAATTTTTACGGAAATTTGTTTCCAAACGTATGTATTAAATGTATACTTTATGGAGACTCGATGTTTTACTGTTTTGTGGATTGGTGTTTTGTGTTGTGTGTTTCTTATCTTCAGAATTGATTTATTTTCATTACTACTGGGTTGGCGTACTCATCATTACTCCCTGCACCTCTGTGTGCAGATCCAGGTATTGGTTCTGAGCAATAGTCACTTGCGTCCGTTTGGCATCAGCTTTGGGATTTCGAGGTAGCTATCCAGCGTCCAAAGCTTCTCCATTTCCCTTCCTTCATTAGTATTAGTATTTTGTTCTGAGTCATTATTTATGACATTAGCAGAGTTAGTTTTATTCTTAGATGCTCGTGATTAGTTGACTCCAATTCTGAGGGATTTGTTTAGATTGTCAGATTATATAATGCTTGTTTAAAGACTTAGAGAATTTTTATACTTATTATGCTGGTATTTAATGATATTAAGTAAATTTATTAAAATAAATGAGTAGTTATGTGATGGTTGGATAGCCTAGTTCCACAATGGGCGCCATCACGACCTGTTAGGATTTGGGGTCGTGACAGAATGATAGCATCCATGTCAGCTCAACATCATTAAAGGAGAATTATGAAGCTCTGGAAGCTCCAAGAAGGTCTATGACAAGGTCTCAAACAACGAAATTTCAAGACATGCTTAATAGGCATCAATTGGCAATTAAAAAGTGTCTTATAATAGAGGAGGATCTCCAGCACAAGGAGGATCTTTGGGCCAAGTCTTACAACTATTTGTGTCACGACCCAAATCCTAATTAAGGTCGTGATGGCACCCAACAACGGGGTTAGGCAAGCCAACATAAATTTCACCAAGTGTTACCCTTCTCGATTGAGTAATTATTCCAACATATACCAATTTTAATGAGTTATGAATATGGTAATAGCCTATGATATGAAATAAAACCATAAACACGTGAACCAAACGATAAGCATGTCTATATAATATATACAACCCAAAACCCAAAATATATGCTACGTGTGTGCCAGGAACTAGTGTCATGGGCAACTATCAGAATATACAAGATATATATATATATATATATATATATATATATAAATCCACAGTATGGATTAAATAGACGGGGAAAATAAGAAAAAGAACTTCAGGGTGCTGCTAGAAGGTCGCTAGGAAGAGTAGCTCACCGTGAAGTCTAATCACTCACGTTAGTATCTAGCACCGGCTTGATAACCAGACGTACCAGCCTCCGGACTTGTACAATCAAGTACAGAAGAAGAAGAAGTGCAGCATGAGTACATAAATAAATATGTACCCAGTGAGTATCCCATCTAAACTCAAAGGAGTAGTGACGAGAGGTTGACTAGATACTTACTATGGTCCAGCAATATAATATAAAAAGAGATATGGCTAGAGCAATAGACATGTAAAGCAGAAATCAAAAAGTACATAAGCAAATGATGTAATCCAAATAACAACTGAAAATGAACTGCAAGTGCCAAATTCTCCGTTTACACAATACATGTCAATCCCACTATAAGTAACTCAGACTCAAATGATAATACAATACCAGACAAGACAACCGGCCGGAGTCATAAGGGTGGTCATAAGGACTGAGGTCATAAGCTACCCACGATCGCGAATCATACCTGCGACTCGCGTGCTGACTCAATAGTAATAAGCTGACCCATGATCGCGCACCCAGTTTCCGACTCGTGTGCTAAATCGATAATGATAAGCTACCCACGATCGTGCATCATGCCTGCGACTCGTGTGCTGACTCGATAATGATAAGCTACCCACCATCGCGAATCATACCTGCGACTCATGTGGTGACTCGATAATAATAATATATAAGCTGACCCACAATCGCGCCTCCAGTCTGCGACTCGTGTGCTAACTCGACAACAAGTGCATATACATATATAGGTACATATGTGTACCGACTCAACAGTGAACTCAACAGGACTGTGCCAATACCACTGTATTCAACTGCGATTGAAATCATAATATTTCACCTTTCCATGTCATATCAACAACAATCTCAATTTACAATACATACAAGGTACAAATAAGGCACATAGAGGCATGCTCGTGTGTCCTAAAGCTACCCGACATAGAAATATAGTCGCCACGTACGGACTCTCGTCACTTGGTACGTACGCGGCCCCCACAACATGTATACATAACAAATAAGGAACCTATGGGGACATTTCCTTCTTACGAGGTTGGAAAGGAGACTCACCTCGCGACAAAATCACCCCTCGGATCAAGGATGCGCCCGAATCTCCGAAATCTACCCTCGACGACTCGCAACTAGCCAAATATAGCGTAATTGAATTAATTTAAGTTCAAAGAAAAAGAATTAACCAATAAACCCAAAATTAGGCATTTTTGAAGGATTTTGGAATTTCTACCCTGGGCCCACACGTTCGGATTTCGAGAATTTTCGAAGGAATCACTTACCCGAAGCCTAAGGATCACAATTATGTGATTTATACATGAATTCATGGCTTAGAACGGATAATTCACTAATTCTCCCATAAGCCCTAATTTGCTACCAGATTTCAAGAATTGATGATTTAGAAGAGAGAATTATATAGGAATTGATGTTAAAACTTAGTAAAACCATGGAATTTACTTACCTCAATAACAATGGTGGAAGGTTCCTTGAAGAGCTCTCTAAAGGCTTGAGGAGGAAGATGAAAATGGAGGAAATAGGCTAAGTCCCGTATTTAATAAAACTGCCCAGTTATTCCTTTACGGCGATCGTGACAAGGGGCCTGTGATCGTGAAGGTCAACTGGCCAGACCTCTACGATCGCGGCAGAGGTCCTGCGATCGCGAAGAGCAACTGTGCCCGGCCCTGACTTGACACTATGCGATCACGAAGATGGGGTTGCGATCGTGAAGACATGGAACCCAGCCTTCCGCGATCGCGAAGAACAATAAACAACCCAGCCAAGTTCCTTCTCCGCGATCACGACCGTCCTTCTGCGATCGCGAAGAAGGAAACCAGAAAGCAAAAATTTGGTTTTTCCAACTTAGCTCCTGGGGGTCCAAAACTCACCCGAGCCTCTCGTAACCCCGTCCAAAAGCACCAGCAAGTCTGTATTGATGATACGGGCTCGCTCAAACTTCCAGAATGCGAAAAACAACAGAGAAACTCAGAATTCAACCCCAAAACCAAATTGAATCAAACTTAAGAACTTAAGATTCTAGAATTCACTTCAATGCACCGAACAAACCTATACTACTCGGAATGACCTCAAATTTTGAAGAAAAGTTATAAACGGCCATACGGAACTATTCCCGGTCCCGGAATTCCATTCGGACCTCGATAGCATAAAATCATGTCCCAAACAAAGTTCAAAACATAAGGAAATCCTGATATCCATTCCGCGCACCGAAAAGCTCCTGGGTCATTGAAAACTCGAGCCGAACATACGCCTGAGTCCGAAATCATCATACGAAGCTATTGGAGCTGTCAGAACTCGATTCCGAGGACGTTTGCTCAAAATGTTGACCGGAGTCAAACTTGGCCAAATAGGCCAACCATAAGGAACCAAGTGTTCCTAAATCACTCAAACCACTCCCAAATCCCGAACCACCCGTCCCCGC
>ML269288.1:45580-80149 GCA_005239495.1 Nicotiana undulata | reverse complement strand
GATGGTCCTCTAGCCACCATGAAGAAGACTGCAGAAGGAGTAGATGTACCAAAAACTAGAGCTCACTGCACTGCTGAGGATATGAAGAAATGGGAGAAAAATGCTAAGGCCAAAAAGTGGCTAGTGTGTGGACTAGGTCCAGACGAGTATAGTAGGATTCAAAGTTGCACCACTGCCAAAGAAATTTGGGATACCTTGCAAGTAGCCCATGAAGGAACACCTCAAGTGAAAAGATCAAGAGGTACTCTACTATACTCTCAGTATGAAAACTTCACTATGAAAGAAGGAGAGACAATCCAAGAGATATACATGAGGTTCACAACTCTGACAAATGAACTCAAGTCTCTTAGTAGAGTCATTCTTGAAAAGGACAGGGTGGAGAAGATCCTGACAAGGGTCTTACCAATTTCATGGGAAAGTAAAATCACTGCTATCAAAGAATCCAAAAATATGGCAACCCTCAGATTGGACGAGCTAATTGGAAACCTTACTGCCTATGAACTTAGAAGACGGACAATGAAAATGGATGCTCCAAAGAAGGAAAGGAGTCTAGCATTGAGAATCACTGAGGGAGCAGATCTGGAGGAAGATGAGATGGCCATGATCACTAAGGAATTCAGAAACTTCCTCATAAGGAAAAAGGGCATCTCAAGAGGTGGAAACTACAACAAAGCTAAAGCTCCAGAAAGGCCAGCCAACGAGGGATGCTACAATTGTGGAAAGACTGACCACCATATCAAGAATTGTCCTCAGTGGGAAGTAGAGTGGAAAAAGGAGAGATTTGAAAGAAGGAACAGGAAGAAGGAACTGGTCCAACCCAAGAAAACCACAACAAAAAAGCTATGGTTGCTGCTTGAGGGGAAAGCTCAGATGAAGAATCAGAAGATGGTGAGAATGAAGAACCAGCGCTCATGGAAATTGGTGAATCTGATGAGGAATCATATGAAGAACCAGAGGTAAGTATATCCCATCTCAAAAACAAAATAAAGTTCCTATCTACAGAAAAACTCTCTGAGTTGCTACTTGCTTTCATGGATGATTCCGAAGAAACAACCAAAGAGAAAGAACAACTCTCTAAAGAGTGTGCAATACTAAAAGCAAAGTGCATGAACCTGGAAATCAGAGTAAGTGAATCTGAAAAGAAAAACGATGTCCTGGTGAACCAGGTTCCTCCACTTGAAACTAAGATTCTAGAGCTAAAATCTGAAAAATTAAAATTAAAGCTACGATCTAGTAAAAGGATTGTTGATCATTCTCATATCATGTTAGAAGAAAATGTGTGAAAACTAAAAGATAAGATGTATACCAAGGATGAACAGATAAGGACACTTAAAGAAGAACTTGGTAAAGTCAAACATGAATTAGATCGAACTTGTAAATGGAATAAATCCTCTGATGCCTTGACATGGCTTCAAGAAAATCATAGTAGCAACCGGAGAGGACTTGGCTTTGGGAGTCAATTGCCCAAGTGGGATCCCAAAAGCAAGTATCTCACTCTCCCTGAGAATAAAATTTGCACCCACTGTGGTAAGAATGGTCATTACAAAATTGAGTGTACTGCAAAAGAGCAGACCAGTCGAAGAAATGAGAGTTTTGTTAAAAAGAAAAACTGGTTACCAAATTGGGCCAGAAAAAGCTTAATTCATCCTTTCTCTCATAGAAAAGGACCCAAACTAGTTTGGGTTCTTAAGACTAACCCCTGATTTCTTTTTGTAGGTTCAAGTGAGAGGAAGCATCCAAATTTGGTACTTGGATAGTGGCTGCTCAAAACATAAGACAGGGAACAACGAACAATTCCTTTCACTTTAAAACCTCAAAGGAGGAAATGTCTCCTTTGGAAATGGAAAGAAAGGTGAAATTATAGGGGTTGGTAAGGTAGGTAAGGATGACACACGTTCCATTGAACATGTGTACTTGATAGATGGCTTGAAATATAGCCTGATCAGTGTGTCACAATTGTGTGACAGAGGTAACCTGGTTGCTTTCACTTCCACAAAATGTTTTGTGATTAACCTGCTTACTGACAAGATTGTTTTGCATGGAAAAAGAATTAATAACATCTATGTCATAGACTTGTCCACACTGTCTGAAAATGAACTCACTTTCTTAAGTGTGTTGGACAGTCATCCCCTCCTTTGGCACAAACGACTTGGTCACGCGAGTCTAAATCAGCTTAACAAATTAGTCTCTAAGGACTTAGTGGTAGGGCTTCCTAACATTAAGTTCAAGGAAGAAAAAGTTTGTGAGGCATGTGCAGAGGGGAAGTAGGTAAGATCCTCATTCAGAAGCAAGAAAATGGTCAGTACCACCAGGACGTTGGAACTGGTTCATATGGACTTATGTGGTCCTATGAGAACTCTGAGCAGAGGTGGTAAGAAATATGTAATGGTGCTAGTTGATGATTACTCAAGGTTCACTTGGACCTTATTTCTGACATCTAAAGATGAAGCATTTGATATGTTCACTTCATTTGTTAGAAAAACTCAAAAACAGTTAGGAAATCAACTAGCATCAATAAGATCTGATCATGGTACTGAATTTGAGAATGCAAAGTTTGTTGAATTCTGTGATGAACATGGTATAAATCACAACTTTTATGCCCCCAGAACCCCACAGCAAAATGGGTTTGTTGAAAGAAAGAACAGAACTCTTGAAGATATAGCTAGAACCATGCTTCTTTCTAGCAAACTACCCCATAGCTTCTGGGCAGAAGCAATAAACATTGCAAGCTACATAATAAATAGATGCATGGCCAGACCACTGGTAGAGAAAACTCCTTATGAATTGCTTAAAGGGAGAAAGCCCAACATATCCCACCTCAGGGCTTTTGGATGCAAGTGCTTTGTGCACAACAATGGCAAAGATTCCCTAGGTAAATTCGATCCCAGAAGTGATGAGGGAATATTCTTGGGATATTCATCACATAGCAAAGCTTATACAGTATATAATAAAAGAACTATGTGTGTAGAAGAGAGTGCATGTTGTATTTGATGAAACTAACACTTTTTCTAAGAGACAGAAACCAGAAGACGAGGAGCTTGGACTGGTCAGAAGCAGTGAAGAAATTGAAGCAAATATGGAAGATGGAACAGGTGATGGACCAGGTCCAACTACCCCAAGCAACATGACAGGGGAACTCAATAGCAAATTACTCTGGACCTTGGCCCTGATCTTATTTCACAACAACAAGATACCATGGGATCATCTAGAAGTGAACAATTGGTACTCAAACCACACAGATATCAGAGTTCTCACCCTCTTGAGAACATCATAACAGATTTGACATCCAGAATCAAAACAAGATCCTCTTTGAAAAATCTGTGTGCGTTTGATGCCTTTCTATCCTTGATCGAACCAAAGAACATTGGTGAATCCTTACAGGATGATGACTGGGTAAATTCCATGCAAGAAGAGGTGAACCAATTTGAAAGAAGTCAAGTATGGCACTTGGTACCCAGACCACTAGACAGATCAGTAATTGGCACAAAGTGGGTCTTCAGGAACAAACTCGATGAGGATGGAACTGTTACAAGAAACAAGGCCAGACTGGTTGTCCAAGGATATAGTCATGAAGAGGGAATTGACTATGATGAGACCTTTGCTCTTGTGGCAGGACTGGAGTCAATCAGAATTCTTATAGCATTTGCTGCACACATGGAATTCACTATCCATCAGATGGATGTAAAGAGTGCTTTCCTCAATGGCTATCTAAAGGAAGAAGTATTTGTCAAACAGCCTCCAGGTTTGAAAGCAAGGAGACACCTGACTATGTATACAAACTTGACAAGGCCTTGTATGGACTCAAACAAGCACCGAGAGCATGGTATGAGCGGCTATCGATATTAATGTTAGAACATGGATACAAACGAAGTAAAATTGACAGTACCTTGTTCTTAAAGGAAAAATGTAAGGATATCCTGGTTGTGAAAATATATGTGGATGATATCATATTTGGGGCAACCTCTGACAAATTGAGTAAGGAATTTGCTAAACTAATGGGGAATGAGTTTGAGATGAGTATGATGGGTGAGCTAGACTTCTTTTTAGGCTTGGAAATCAAGCAAAACTCAAATGGAACAATGATCCATCAACAAAAATATGTGAAAGAATTACTCAAAAGATTTAAAATGGAAGACTCAAAAGAAATTGACACCCCCATTGCCACAGCTACAAAATAAGATGTGGATGAACCTGGTTCACCCGTTGATCAAAATCTATACAGAGGGATGATTGGGTATTTATTATATCTCACTGCCAGCATACCTGATATTGTGTTCAGTGTAGGATTGTGTGCTAGGTTTCAGGCAAATCCAAAGGAGTCCCATCTAACTGCAGTGAAGAGAATTCTGAGATATCTGAAAGGCACTACTGATTTATGTCTTTGGTATCCGAAAGGTAGTAATTTCGACCTTATAGGATATGCTGATGCAGATTATGCAGGTTTCCTGGTTGACAGGAAAAGTACCTCAGGCATGGCTCACTTTTTGGGCTCTTGACTTGTGTCTTGGGCCACCAAGAAACAAAATTCAGTAGCCTTGTCTACTGCTGAGACTGAATATGTGGATGCAGCCTCATGCTGTGCTCAGTTGCTATGTATCAAGCAACAACTCATGGATTTTGGTATTAAGGTTATATGTATTCCTATTTTCTGTGAAACACTAGTGCAATTAGCATGACGAAGAACTCGGTTCATCATAAGAGAACCAAGCACATAGATGTCAGACACCATTTCCTAAGAGATAACTATGGAAGAGGAATGATCTCAATCGAATTCTGTGCTACTGACAAACAAATTAAAAATATCTTTACTAAGGCACTAAGTAGGGAGCATTTTGAGAGAAACATTCTTGAATTAGGGATGATTAAGATCACCTAATTAAAAAACAAAAATGAAAAAAACATTTGGCTAGAAACACTAAAATTGGTAACTAACCAGACTAATCGTTGCTCAGTATCATGACTTTACTGCCATACTCTCTTGTCATGTATTAATATGATTCCCTGGTTGCTAATGATGTTTTTCTATCTTTGTAAATTGAGGCAAATTAAAGACTATAACACGATGAACCTTGTTCATCGCTGCTGGTTCATCTTACTGACAAGGTACGTGCTCATCTCTATACACTTATTGAAATAATTATAGTCACACATGAGCAGGACGCTATCTATATTTGGTTCATTTCAAATTCTCAGTACTTATCCCAAAATGAACCTGTTTCAAAGAGTCTCATCGAACCTTAATTAGCCTAGATTTAGGGAGTCATAACCGTCTAATCACTGACACTCCTGCAGCGATTAGACTTCCACTTGACCAAGAATTATGCCCTTTGTACAATTAATACCCACATATTTAAAAGGCCATCATTACCTCCCCTCTTCAAAAGCATAACCGTCGAACCAAGTTCATCATTCCTCTCATTCCAAAGCGATCAAATTTCTTCTCTCCCAAAATCATCATAACAATGTCTTATTCACCACCCCCTGCTTCATCTTCATCAACCAACACTGGTTCTAATTCTCCATCGATACACAGCTCACATTCTCTAACCAGGTCTTCGACCCCCCAAAACCCTCTAGATCTTGAACCTATCCCTTCACCCACTCCTTCACCCAAATCAGTCCCAGTCGTTACACCTAGCCCCACTCCAGCCCCCAAACAACATAGAGTAAAGGTGTTGGCCAAGAAAATAGTTGCATCTGCTTCTCGTGCCAAATATTTAAATGAGATACTAGTCCAAGAATCTGAATCCTCTAGTGAGTCCTTCGAATCTGCAAATGAGGATGAAGCACCAGGTTCATCTGACATTGAAAAGGGAAATCTTGAAGTTGGGTCTGCAACTGAAATGGCAGAAAACAGGTTTATCTTGATTGGGTCGATAATGGATGTAGAGGTACCGGATAGGCGAAGAAAAATTGGGAAACATATAAACATTGAGAGAGAGGGAGAAGGGATTTCAGAAAGGGGATTTGGGAAGGAAGGTTCCACTCTGGCTATTTGTGGCCCCGCTCCTGTGATTGTTGAGGAAGGAGTCAAAGCTTTAGGGGAAAGCAATTCTGAGGAAGTAGCAGCAGGTCTGGAAAGCCTACAACAAGCAGTAGATGAACCTGATTCATCTATTGAGGAAACGCTGGCTGAGATGCTGAAAAAGTTGGGGGATTCCTACAATCCCAAAAAGAAGAGAACTCCAAATTCCAAGAAAGCTAATAACCCGGTTCCAACCAAGAAGAGGAAAGCTTCATCATTTGCTGATGCTCCTGCCCCAAAGAGTCGTGCTACTAGAATCACTGTTAGGCAAAAAGAAGAAGAATTGGAAAAAGCTCTGAGAGAGAGCAAGAAGAAGAAGTCTGACAAGGGAAAGGCAAAAGTTGGAGAGCCTGTTAAGGCAGTTCATGTTGATGACGATGAGATGGACCTGGTCCATCATGAGGAGCATCCAGCACCAGTTGAGGTTGAGATACCAAAACCCAAGAAAGCTAAGGCTTCTTCCAAGAAGTCAGCATCTGTGTCTGCCACACCCTCAAAGATTGCAAAGAGGACTAGTCTGAGTCAAAGAAAGTAAAGATTATTGATGATGAGGAATGGAGTGGAGAAGAAGAGGAAGTGTCTGGTGAGGAGACTGACAAACTCACAATGTTTGGTAAGCGTACTATCTTGAAGGGGAAAATGTTTAGAGACCTTGAGGAATCAGAGATGATTTTCTTGATGGATACCTTGGATGCGCAAGGGTGGAAGGACATGGTTCTTCACCTTAATGGAAGGCTGGCTAGGAATGAGTTGGTTGAATTTATGGCCAATGCAGTTTTCAAAGATGATAAGGTATCCTCCAAGGTTCAAGGAGTTGAGATTTCGTTTGATGCAAAGGAATTGGGGGAAATACTAAATATCCCTTCTGAGGGTTATGATGATTACACAAGGAAAAGTTGGCCTAATCTGGATGATTTTCCCTTAGCTCTTCAAATCACCAGGTCTTTCTGTGAGAATGAGCAAGAACTGGATCCCATGGCAGTGTTTAAGAGTGAGATGAGGCCTCAGCACAAACTGTTCTTTGAGTTTGTGATAACATTTTTGCTGCCTAGGCAAGAACGAAGGCACATTGCCAGCTACATGGAGTGCTTGTACAGGGGTAAACAGATCAATTGGCCTGCCTTCATCATCCATCTCTTGGTTAGGGTTGTGAACGGAGCCAAGGCACATGCTATACCTTATGGGTTTATCATGACTGCTGTGCTTGCTCACTTCAAGGTTCCAGTGAAGAATGTTGAAATGGCTACTGCTAAGGACTACTTTGGGAAGAATACGTTGTTGTCCTGTGACTACATTGTTAATATTCCTGAGGATGAACCTGGTTCATCCAGGAAAATGCCTGTAAATAGCAAGGTCAGGACTCTTGTGCAGGAGGGTGAGATCAAGGATGCAGAGATCCTTCGTTTGAAATCTTGCCTTATTGAGGTTGAAGCTGAGCAGGATGCTCTCAAAGCTGAATTAGCCAAAGAAAAGGAGAAGAATGAGGGTGTTCTTCATCAAATGCTCTCCCTTCTTCAAGCCAAGACCACAACCTCCTCTGCCCCTTCCCAGCCTTAGGAGTCCAGTGCCACCAAAATACCCCATCTATGACCCAGTTAGGAATTGTCTTATCTTGTTCTGCTTTTTGTTTTCTATTTTGCTCATGGTTGCGAGTGTTTTTAATTCTTTTTTTGTGTATGGTGCCTGATATTCTATCTAATCAATGAATTTTGCTTTTTGGTTATTGATTTTATCTCACTTTCTTATATAGCTTACATTTATTGGTTTCTTTTGATGATTAATCCATGCTTTGCACCTGCAGTTGCCTCAATGGCCATGAGTAATTGTTAATACTTCTGGTAAGTTTATCATTTTGCAACATTTCGATAATTCCAAAAAGGGGAAGATATGTGCTTCTCAAAATTTCAAAGATTTTTGTGTGATGTTTTTAACCTAATGAACCTGGTCTCTCTATGATGAATGCTTAAATCTATAAAAAGTGTCTATGTTGGATTGAAGTATGTATAAGGTTAAGCACAGAGTTTGTCATCATCAAAAGGGGAGAATTTGTTGAATCAAGTCACTGCATGGTTTTGAAAATTGATAAATGCCAACCCAGTTGAACCAGGTCCATCAGGGCAAACATAGTCCAACAGACCCATTGGCACAAGAAGCGTCCATGCACATGAGATAAATATTATCTGTGAACTAAGAGGTTATTTCCTAAGCGAAAATGTTGCAAATTGATAAGGAGATGGACTTCGATTTTAGGTAGGACAGAAACAAGATCGAGGAAGTTGAGATATATACAAACTCTTCCACCAAGGAAGAGTTGCATTAGAAAAGAACAATAACATCTCAACTACTGACTCTATAAAGTGTTGAAGCATCCCTGCTGAAGAATTGACGCACAAACACAGAAGTGAAACCAGAACTGAAAGCAAAATTACCAAAGCAATTTTACAAGAAGAATCTTTGTGTGACACAAAAGCTACTTGAACCAGCTAGAAGAACCAGTTCCATCTGTTGTCTTTTGACTCTAGTGGTTTGTAGTAGGTGATTACATATTGTATCTTTCAGCTTTATCTAGAAGCAATTGTAATAGGTACACACTGTTCAAGTTAGAGTTAACTTGAAGTTTGTCGCATTTAGCTAGAGGTTAGTTTGCCACAAAGGGATTAGAGTTAGTCCTTAGGTTTACAAAAGAGTTTATTTTGTAAATGTTGTTTGGCTCAGAGTTGTAGTGAAGAGTTTGGGAAAATCCTACTGGGAATTAGGTCGTGGTTTTTTTCACCTTTTGAGCTAAGTGTTTTCCACGTAAAAATTGTTGTGTTCTTTAAATTCTGCAATTACTTTTCCGCAAACTGTAGAAGTTGGAACACCAAGAAGAACCAGGTTCTTCTATAGAGACTGCACTCGAAAATTGGACACCACACAAATCCCCCCCCCCCCCCCTCTTGTGTGGTATTGATGTATAAAACATCAAGGGGGTTGCCCCGGTTAATGTACGAATTGTGGTACGGTATCCTAGTAAGGCAAATGGTAGTTTCTCGTGCCATTGGTTGTGATTCTCTACCATTTTCCTTAGTATCGTTTTGATTTATTTGGTGGAAGCTTCTACGGCTCCGTTCATTTGAGGCCTGTATGCTCTGGAATTCTTGTGCTTGATTTTGAAAGTCTCACACATGGATTTCATCATATCATTATTGAGATTGGAGGCATTGTCAGTGATGATGGACTCTGGAACCTTAAATCGACAAACAATTAAGTCGCGAACAAAATCCGCAACGACCTTCTTGGTCACAGCTTTGTAAGATGCAACTTCAACCCATTTAGTGAAGTAATCGATGGCCACTAAAATGAATATGTGCCTGTTTGAGGCGGTGGGCTCGATTGGACCAATGACATCCATTCCCTAGGCAGCAAAGGGCCAAGGTGATCTTGTTGCATTAAGCTCATTCGGCGGCACTCGTATAATGTTTGCATGTATCTGACATTGGTAGAACTTCTGAACATAACGGATGCAGTCTGTTTCCATGGTCATCCAAAAGTAGCTGGCTCTGAGTATCTTCTTGGCCAAGACAAAGTCGTTCATGTGTGTGTCACAGGTTTCGGCATGTATCTCTTCAAGCAATTTAGAAGCCTCTTTTGCGTCAACACATATTAACAGTCCCAGATCAGTGGTTCTTCTATACAGGGTTCCTCCATTTTGGAAGAAATGATTGGACAACCTCCAAAAATCGTGCATTTCTGAGTATGGTTTGCATGCTCTGGGTATTCTTCTTTTGCCAAATACTCTTTGATGTCGTGGAACCAAGGTTTTCCATCCATTTCCTCTTAAACGTGAGCATAGTACGCCGGATGATTATGGATCCTTACTGGAATGGAATTGATGAAGTTCTTATCTGGGTGTTGTATCATTGATGACAAGGTGGACAATGTGTCAGCAAACTCGTTTTAAATTCTAGGGACATGCCGAAACTCTATCTTCGTGAACCTCTTCTTTATTTCTTGCACATGATACAAATATGGTAGTATCTTGGAATTCTTGGTAGCCCACTCTCCTTGTACCTGGTGCACAAGAAAATCTGAATCACCGATCACCAGCAGTTCCTGAATGTTCATATCAACAGCCATGTTGAGCCCTAATATGCAAGCTTCATATTCCGCCATGTTGTTAGTGCAGGAGAATCTGAGTTTTGCAGACACCGGATAATGCTGACCAGTTTCTGATACCAAGACGGATCCGATGCCGACTCTTTTGAAGTTTGTAGCTCCGTCGAAAAACATTCTCTAACCATCGTAGGCTTCAGCAATGTCTTCTCCTACGAATGATATCTCTTCATCAGGAAAATACGTCTTCAAGGGTTCGTATTCTCCTCCCACAGGATTTTCAGCAAGGTGGTCTGCCAATGCTTGTACTTTGACTGCCTTTTGAGTTACATAGATGATGTCGAATTCACTTAGCAAGATTTTCCACTTGGTCAGCTTCCCAGTAGGCATGGGCTTCTAAAAGTCAAGGGTACCATTCTCGGTATGAGATATGTAGTATAAGCACAGAAGTAGTGCCTTAAATTCTTAGCTATACAGGTTAGAGCGCAGCTAATGCGTTCTAGCAAAGAGTACCATGATTCATAAGGAGTGAACTTCTTGATCAAGTAATAGATGGCATGTTCCTTTCTCCATGTCTCATCATTCTGTCCCAGAACGCAACTGAAAGCTCCGTCTAATACTGCAAGGTAGAGTAGCAGTGGTCTACGAAGCTCCGGCGCTACTAAGACCGGTGGTGTGGACAAGTATTCCTTGATTTTGTCAAAATCCTTTTGACAATACTCGGTCCAACTAGTTGCAACGTCCTTCTTCAGCATTTTGAAAATCGGCTCGCATATTACTGTGTGCTATGAAGCGGCTGATATAGTTGAGGCGTCCCAGGAAACTCATCACATCTTTCTTACTTTTTGGTGGTGGTAATTCTTGGATGGATTTACCTTTGAAGGGTCCAAATCTCTTCCTCGACGACTGACGATGAATCCTAACAGCCTTCCGACAGGAACCCCAAATGTGCACTTTGCAAGGTTTAGCTTCAAGTTGTACTTCCGCAGTGGGTCGAAGAATTTCCTCAAGTCTGCTATGTGATTTGTGGCCTTCTTGGATTTAATGATGACATCGTCCACATATACCTTTATCTATTTATGTATTCTGTCATGAAAAATAGTTGGCATGGCCCTCATGTAGGTGGCCCCAGCATTCTTTAGGCCGAATGTCATCATTTTGTAGTAGTACACTCCCCACGATGTAGTGAAGGCTGTTTTCTCGACGTCTTCTTCATCCATCCAGATCTGATGGTAAGATGCGAAGCAATCTACAAAGGATTGGAGTTCATACTTGGCACAATTGTCGATCAGAATATGTATATTCGGCAGCGGGAAATCATTCTTTAGGCTTGCTCCGTTGAGATCTTGATAATCAACACAGACTCTGACTTTCCCATCCTTCTTCGGAACAGGCACAATGTTGGCTAACCAGGTTGGATATTCAACTACCCTAAGGACCTTGGTTTTGATCTTCTTAGTAACTTCCTCCTTGATTTTAGGCTCATATCTGGCTTGAATTTCCCGAGTTTCTGCTTTATCGGTGGGCACATTGGATTTGTAGGCAACTTGTGGGATACTATGGATGTGCTCAATTTGTTCATATCGTCGTATGACCATGCAAAGATATCCTCATATTCTTTCGAGAACCGAGTGTATTCCTATTTCGCTGACGATGACAAATGGATGCTTATGCGGGTTTCTTTGACAGTTTCAAAATCTCACAAGTTGACTATCTCAGTCTCGTCCAGGTTGGACTTGGGCTTGTTCTCAAAATTCTCTACTTCTCTGACGATCTCTTCAAGTATTACATCCTCTTCTTCTATTTCTTCTGAACCACTGTCCTTTTGTTGCGTTGCCTCATTACATGTCACAGTTGTCGGTTCATCAAGATAGGAAATAATAATGTTGTAGGGATAAAAATATGAGAGAAAGTAGTAATAGTAAAACATCGATCCATTTAAAGCGTCAAACAAAATGATTTTCAATAACTCAAATAACGTTTTTGGAATATTGAAAATATTATTTAAGACAAAAGAAAAATGCAGAAGTGGAAATCATTTTTTTGGAAAAAGTAAACGATGTTATTCAGCCTTGCTACCCCGGGACTCGTCGGGCCCTTCATGGTCTAACAGTCAAGTTCTTCCTCTCTCCATAACTTTGATGGTAGGGCCTTCCTTCTCCTTCTCCTCGACGATCACACAGCAGTCCATATCATCATCTTCCAAGAACAAATTCCTCAATGTTGCCAATGCTTCTTCTTCCTCCGATCCTCATACGATATCGGTCTGATGGAAGGTCTGANAATATAATTATGCATAAAATTATTAAAGATTAATTATAAATATAAATGATAAAATTAAGCATTAAAATTATTATAAAATTATTTGTGATGCAATTAGTAATTATTTAGATAATAAAATGATGGAATAAACTAATTTAAAAATCCTTTAAAATTACAGAAAATTATGGAAAAATACTAATTGATGCTCATGCATTATTTTGAAAATATATATGGGAAAAATTGGGTATCAACAATAGATTCATTAATTCTTTACATAATTAAAGTGTTCAATTCTCAGCAACATCTCCATTTGGCTTGGGAATCTTAGTAGCTCAATTAGTCGACTACCTAAACTTCCACCTCGTTGGTGGGGGTTCAATTTTCCACCTTGTAATATCCTCCCCATTTCACCTTCCCGTCCCCTTTATAACAAGAAAAAAAATTAAAAAATTTATTTGGCACCATGAGCTATTAAAGGGCAGACTTGTATTGGTAAAAAATAAATATTACACGTGGAATTAATTGTGTGGTTGACATGGCAAGGCACGTGGATCATTAGAAAGTCGGAAGCTGGAAAGGTACATTGAAAAGAATGCAAATCTTAATAGATACGAGCAAATCACTCACAGGATAATAAGAAATGGATGTTCGAGCCTCTTTAGTGATTTGAAGAGGCACCGGTGGAATGAACCAAGACAAGGAAAGGAGCAGATTCATTGTTCTTCAATTAATGAGCACAAACGTTATAGAATCTTCACGAAACAGTTATGATTACTAATTATAACATTTCATTAATGTTATTAATGCTCATTATGACTCAATCATTAAAGGGAATAGACATTGTACTTGAAGGTCCCTATATAAGGGAAAGAAAGGTGATATGTACAGACACGTTCTGATTATTATTGGAATATATGTATTTTCGTGTGCTTTCTACTGATTACTTTGCCATTACTTATTCTTATTTCCTTTCTTTCTGAGAGAATCTTAAATTTCTTGATTATCAGTAATTCGAGTACTTCTAAAAATAAGCATTGACTGAGAATCTAATTCTTTGGTTAAATAATTGGTTCTGTTACCGAGAATCTGATAATCTTTTCTTACTTTCCAAACGACATTCTCTCAACTGAATCATGTCGAACGTCAATGACAACAACCAAAAGGAGGAGAGAATTCCATTTCCCTCGCCTCAAGGAACCCCACTTGATTCAAGAGAACCAACACCACAAAGATCCACTTCTCAAAATAATGAGCAATTTGGAAATGAACAAGTTGGTGAGCAGGATGCTGTGAAGCAGCTAATTGCTGAGTACGTGAATGATGCTCTCCAAGATTTTGTGAGGGGACTACCAACTGTGCCACCCACACCTCCTTCACACAATACTGCAACTGTGGAAATTCCACATTCAGGGTTGGCTAATTCTGGAAGCGGAGGAACTCCTAATGAATCATACGATGGGAGACCAGGTACGACTAATAATTCTGATTTACAAACTTTAATACTAACCTTGCAGAAACAGGTGAAAGAACAAAACGATCGTATTGAGAAAATACCTGGCGTACCACCTGTCATCAAAGGAATTGATATTGATAAATATTCTAAACAACCATGGAAACCAGGTGCATCTCCATTACCAATTCCCAAAAGTTCAAAATGCCCGACATCCCAAAATACGATGGGACGGCTGATCCACGCGACCACGTTACTGTGTTCACTATAGGAGTAAAAGGCAACGATTTAACCAAGCAGGATATCGAATATGTGCTGGTCAAAAAGTTTGGGGAAACTCTTACCAAAGGAGCGCTAACATGGTACTCACTCTTACCTGAAAATTCTATTGACTCTTTTGCTGAGGTTGCAGATTTGTTTATAAAAGCACATTCAGTGCACAAAAAATGGAGAATATAATGGAAGACATATTTAAAGTAAATCAAGGAGATACAAAGTTTCTTTGAGAAATTGTAGATATATACCAACGAGAAATAATGCTGCTACCAAGAGTACCTGACAACTAGGGAGCCATGGCATTTGCAAGCAATTTAAATGAGAAAAGTTTAGAAGCTATACGGAGACTCAAAGAGAGCTTACGAGAATCCCATTCCACTACATGGAACATGTATATAATAGGTAAAGTACCAAATTGAAGATCGAAGAAGATATCGTAGCCCAGTCAAGGGTCGAAGAAAAAACAATTTCAAGGCGGTCAGAATCAGAGAAAAGGTCCGGTAAGAGTACGTACGAACCCTATATGGGACCTCCGGGGCAAGAAACTCGTTCCAAATTCGAAATCGTGCGGGCTAATCACAGATCTTCAAATAGAGATTCAGGTTCGTCATCGTCAAGATTCAGGAAGGACCAAGGTGAACTTAACATGGATAATAATACAAATCTAAGGATTGGGGACTAAAATTTTAATGTGAGTACTTCCGAGTTAGTCGTTGTTCTAAGAAGCATGGGGGATAAAGTTCGATGGCCTAAGGAGATGAGATCAAATCCAAACAGAAGAAACCTAGATTTTTGGTGTGAATTTCATAATGATCATGGTCATAGAACATCAGACTGCAGATTATTGCAAGGTGAGGTAGAACATTTATTGAAGCAGGGTTATCTAACGGAATTGTTCAGCAATAAAGGCAAACAAGTATATATGAAGAATAGACAAGAACCCCCAAAACCACCATCTCCAAAGAGAACGGTAAATGTGATAAATGGTGGAGAATAAGTCAACAACGTAACCTATACAGCAGCGAGGAAAACAACAAAGTTCACAATAACTCACGGCAAGTGAACTCGTCAAACTCTGGAAGACGACAATATTACATTTGATGATACAGATACTGATGGATTAATGATTCCCCAGATGCACTGGTAATATCTTTACTTATACATGACACTAATGTAAAATGAGTTTTGATTGATCCAGCTAGCTCTGTGAATATTATTCTATTACGAGTCGTGGAAGAGATGCTGATGGGCGACCGTGTAATTCCAAAAGCACGTTCCCTATCCGTATTCTATAACTCTACTTTTATTACAAAGGGGGAGATTGAATTAAGCACCTACGCAGAAGGGGTCGTCAAAGAAACAAATTTTCAAGTGATAGACATGGATATGGCCTATAATGTGGTTATGGGAAGGCCATGGATTAACGATATGGATGTTGTTCCATCCACGTTACATCAGGTTGTCAAATTCCTTCAAAATGGGGTATTGAACAGATCTGAGGAGATCAATAAACTTCAAGGAACATCAACTTAGTGATACACACAAGTGCAGATAAAAAATATACAAATGCATATCAAAAAGATACAAGTACAGATAAAAAAGATACGAGTGTGGATTAGAAAGATACGGGTACAAGTGAAAAAGATGCGATAAATCAAATTTCAACAGAGATTGCATTAAAGCAAACCGACATGGATTCCAGACCAGATGTAATTCAGGAGACGGAAGAAAATGAAAACATTAAAACAACGATTGAGGAGCTCGAAGTTGTTCCGTTATTCGAGCAATGGCCAGAACAAAGAATTCATATCGGGTCAAGGCTAAACCCAGAAAGGAGAGGTAAGTTAATTGAATATTTGAAATCTAACGCAGATTGTTTTGCAGGTCCCATTCAGATATGACAGGTATACCCCCGGAGGTGATGACTCATAAATTAAATGAAGATCCATCATTCGTACTTGTCAAGCAAAAGAAGAGGAAGCAAGGATCATTCAAAAATCAAGTGATCGATGAAGAGGGAGACTTATTGTTACAAAGTCATGCCTTTTGGCTTGAAAAATGCTGGAGCCACGTATCCGAGGTTAGTCACCAAGATGTTCAAGGAACACCTGGGGAAGACAATGGAAGTGTACATTGATGACAATTTGGTCAAATCAAGCCAAGCGGAAGATCATTTTGAATATCATTCAACTACCTTCGAGATCCTCCGCAGGTATACCATGAAATTGAACCCAGAAAAGTGCACTTTTGGCGTAGCTTCAGGTAAGTTTTTAGGCTTTCTTGTATCTAATGGAGGAATTGAAGTAATCCTGCACAAATTAAAGTTATTCAAGAAATACCTGATGTACTCACAAGTAAGAAAGAGGTGCAAAGATTGACAGGTAGGATTGCAGCTTTGGGAAGATTCATTTCAAGATCTTTGGAAAAAAGCTTTAAATTCGTTTCAGCATTAAGAAGCAAAATCAGTTTGAATGGACTAAAGAATGCCAACAAGCCCTCAAAGATTTGAAGTTATATTTATCAAATCCTCCCCTATTGTCTAAACCAAGGGACGGAGAAAGACTATGTGTATATCTTGCAGTTGCAGAAGTAGTTGTAAGTGCAATTTTAGTAAGGGAGGACAAAGGTAAACAATCTCCTATTTATTATGCCAGAAAATCTTTATTAGATGCTGAGACTAGATATCCTCATCTAGAGAAACTTGCTTTAGCATTAGTCATGACAGCTACAAAATTAAGGTCGTATTTTCAATGCCATCCTATCTCCGTAGTAACTTCATATCCTTTAAGGAATATTTTGCATAAACAAGAATTGTCAGGAAGATTAGCCAAGTGGGAAATAGAATTAAGTGAATATGACATCATTTATCAACCTAGGACAACAATAAAGTCTCAAGTTTTAGCAGATATTCTTGAAGTAGAAAAGGAATTACAGATTTTTACTGGAGCTAATCCAGGAACATGGACTTTATTTACTGACGGTTCTTCAAATGTCAAAGGAGACGGTTTTGGAATTGTCTTAATCCCACCCTCAAGTGAAAGTATAAGGCAAACAATTAAATGTTACCATATTACTAACAATGAAGCAGAGTATGAAGCTGTAATTGCAGGTCTGGAACTAGCACGAGAACTCTCCATAGAGAAAATCGTGATTAAAATTGACTCTAAACTGGTAATCAATCAGATGTAGGGGACTTACACTACTAGAGAAGCACGAACACAACAATATTTGGAAAAGGCACAAGAGTCGGTTAGATAGTTCCACTCATGGAAGATCATGCAAATACCCAGGGAAGCAAACGCGGAAGGATATGCGTTAGCTAACCTCACTTCAGTAGCAAAAGTAACGAGTGAAGAAAATGCTATTGTAATACATTTATTTCATTCAACACTTGACTAAGATAAACACGAGGTAAGCTTTAATAATTTAACCTGAGATAGGAGAAACGAGATTGTTAATTTTTTGCAGTATGGGATCGTACCTGAAAAGAAGAAAGAATCTCAAGCGCTTCGACGAAAGCTACTCGTTACTGTCTAATCCGAGACAATTTATATCAAAAAATGTTTGGCGGTCCTTTAGCAAGGTGCCTTGGACCCAATCAAACAAAGTACGTAGACATTGCGGAAATCATGCATGTGGAAGATCTTTAGTTAAAACACTAATCAGATCAGGGTACTACTGGCCTAAAATGGAAGAAGATGCAGAAAAATTTGTATCCAAATGTGATAAATGCCAACGCTATGCTAACAATATGCATCGACCTGCAGAGTTATTACATGTAATTATTTCCCATGGACATTTATGAAATAGGGAATGGATATAGTAGGGCCTTTACCACAAGCTAAAGGAAAGGTGCGATTTTTATTAGTGTTAATAGATTACTTCTCAAAATGGGTAGAGGCAGGAGCTTTCAAAGAGGTACGAGAGAAGGAGGTAACAGATTTCATTTGGCGAAACATCATATTCCGATTTGGAGTTTCAAAGGAAATCGTATGTGACAATGAACCACAATTTATAGGCTCAAAAACCACAGAGTTCTTTCAAAGTTGGCAATTAAACGAATAACATCTTCTCCTTATCATCCCGTGGCAAATGGTCGAGCAGAGTCAACAAATAAAATTATCATCAACAATTTGAAGAAAAGGTTAGAAAAATCAAAAAGGAATTGGCATTAGGAATTTCCAGGAGTGTTGTGGGCTTATAGAACTACAACAAAAACAGTCACGGGAGAAACTTCATTTTCGCTTGTGTACGGTTCAGAGGCTTTAATCCCAGTTGAAATTGGAGAGCCTAGCACGAGATTCATATTGGCAGCAGAGGAATCAAATGATGAAGAGTTAAGAACAAATTTAGACTTACTCGAACAAAGAAGAGAGGCAGTTTTAATAAGGATGGCAGCACAAAAACAAATCATAGAACGATACTACAACAGAAAAGCTCACCTCAGGTACTTCAAAATTGGGGATTTCGTTCTTAAAAAGGTTTTCCAATCAACGAAAAAAAAGGAGCGGGAAAGTTAAATCCAAAGGACCTTATAAAGTTCAAGGTATCATTGGAAAAGGTGCCTACGAGTTAGAAACCATGGATGGTAAGGTCTTACCCTCGAGTTGGAATTTTGTTCATTTAAAGAAATACTATTTCTAAGAAATACCCACGGTCAGGTATTATTCATTTACTTCTTTTATTTTGTACGGTTAAAATTATACTAACAATTTTAGATGATAGGCAAAAAGCTAGCCCACACCAAATGATGATATTAGACCTGAAAGACACGCGGCAGCAACATTCCCGGTCTAGGGTTGCAACCATTCTGATGGAAATATACAGGGTTAAGCAGTCATCATCCAAATTATATATACCTCTGAGTCCCGTATGTTTTTCCTTTTCAGGAAGTGGACCACATGGAAGGAATAATCAAGTGCTCAAGATTTCATACTTCAAAGCTCAAACACTTGGGGGGACTATATATACATATGGAAGGCAAAAATGACTAGAAAAAGTCAGAATCCAAGTCAAATCCTAAAGATCTACTCAACAAAACGAAAGTTAAGAGCGAAGTCAAAGAGCCAAAAACGCAAGTCTGATTCAAAAACCTATGAAGAATACACTCGTGGATGTAAACTTCAAAATCTTACGAATGTTTAGGTTAAAGGCAATATTTAGTCACGGGTTGCAAGATATACCCTTGAGCTTTTTACAAATCTGTTGTAAAGAAAATAGTTATGAAAGAGTTATAGATGATACTTAAATACATGTAAAGTATTATGTAATTTGAAAGTTCAAATGATACAAAACTTTCCTCAAAAGCTACTCAAGGAAACGTGTGTTTTCCTATTTCATCTTTCGTATGTTTACGCCATTATGAAGTTGAGACGTCTTCTTCATTAAGTGTCGTTCATAAAAGGGCCCTCTTTTATAAATCGTACTTGTTTAAAAAATACACGAAGTACTGAAGCATTTTTAATGCGCAATAAAAATGTAGTACGGAAACTCGAAATAAAATATCACATAAGTTGAACAAAAAACTTAAGAGATGAAGAAAAAAACCCCAAAACGGACTAGGGGTATGATTTTCCAAAACATTACCCCCAAAAGGGACCGGGGGTAAACCTCCAATTGTTCCACCAACAAATAAAAATCAAAGAACACTTCAAACTTTTTCACTTTCACTGTGGGGAATATTGGATTCATCACCAGAAGGAAGAGCAACTTGAGCAGGGGAAGGTTGAGCAATAGCTTCACCAGGAGTGATTTCATCACCTTCGGGAACATCAACCTCAAGTGAAGAAAAACTTTGACTCTGCCGGGTCTTTTCAAATGCTTCTCTAGTCTTTGCAATCTCATCTTTTAAGTCAAAGCCTTCCTGGCTTACTTCTATTAATGTTTCGAGGCGAGTGTTCCGAAAATCCCAGCTAACATCAACAACTGCTTTATCTTCAAGAGCATCATAGTCTTTTTCCCACTGCTCAACGTCAGCTTTTAATTCACCCATCTCGTTCAAGGCAGCATCGTAAGAAGCCTGCAGGGGGGCAAGAGATTTCTACATAAATTTAACCTTGTCTAAGGAGACATGAAGATCTTCCTGAGTTTGTGTGAGAATTTGAACAAGCTCCCCAGAGTAAGTTTCCTTTTCAGCAAATACTTTAATCTCCTAATCTCTTCGGAAGCCTTGGAAAGCTGCTCAGCAAACGAAGACTCAAGGATATTCTTATCTTTGCCTGTCTGGTTCGATGAAGCTTTTTCAATCGCCAATTCCGCTGCTATAACATTTACTTCCTGCTCCAAGGTACACTTTTCTTCTTCTAAAACCTCCATCTCAAGTTGTAGACCCTCGAACTGCACTTTCCAATTGTCAGTCTCAGTGTGGTAATCATTCATCAACTACTCCGTGTGGACAATCGTTTTCATCATCTCCGTACCGATGAGACTAATCTACACAATGAAAAGGGGAATGTGATGCCAGTAAAGGAAAAATCACGTAAAACAAAAAGACACGGTTTATACCTTCAAGGATGAATGCACAATATCGTTCATCCATGTTAGAGAGCTGTGACTTTCAAGTTTTGACTTCTCAACTGGGCCAATCAAAGGTTTTAGCCAGACGTCAGCTTGGCCTGATTTCTTCAAAAGATTACCGTCGGCAGGAATTTCAATGGTACTAGAGGAACCAACTTCAACATGGGAAGGTATAGCAGTATGAGTAGTTGAGGAAGTCAAAATAGCCACGGGCGGAGCAGTGGCAGCAGCAATAGGTACGGGTAACTAAGGTTCAATTGGAGTAGACACGGGAAAAGAGGCAAGAGTCGTTTCCTCATAAATAAAGTCAAATATTTCTTCATCAAACCCTCGAGAAAAGAGATGTTCAGTAGAGTCACGGGTTGCATCAGGCGTCTCTTCATCGGAACTTACTAAGGTGGCATTATCAGGCACATATACAGGAATAGAACTAGGAGGGGGGTAGTTTCGTCATCAGAAACAACCTGTCTCCTAGCTTGTGGCTTACGAACCAACGAGCCCTCATCTTGCTCTTCTTCATCCTCAGAGTTCTGTGGCCTATCAGCTTTTCTTTTCGATGAAGAGATCAATATTATCTCTTGATACTTTGATAGGGAGAGCCTTGAAGCAGCACTAACACCTTGAACGGGAAACCCTAATAAAGAAAGGGGTCAATAAGTTCCAAAGTAAATATAGAGGCAAGGAAGAAAGTGAAAGAGAAAATTACTGTGAGTTTTCACTTTCCACCCAAATTTGTTTGAAAGGTATTTCCAAGACCTTTCCTCCATAGGAGCAACTTTTAACAATTTCTCTACCCAGCCACGAAAATTAGAAATCTCCTCAACGGTTCCCATGGTTGCTGGAAAGGAAAAGTAAAACAGTTACGAGAACTCATATTCTTCATAAAATAAAAAGGAAACTTACGTGCAAAGTTCACTTATTAGGGAAGGGAATGTTTCCTTCACCTACTAACCCACTAGTAGGAGCAGAAACATATCGAGCATACCATCCACGACCTCTGTCGTCTTCAGGACTGGCCAAAACTCTCTTACTCCTCGTCGCGAGAGTAAAAATCCCATGACAGAATAATTTGGGAGAGCAAAGATGGATCAGATGGTAGAAGGTGAAAGGTAAAGAAGCCATATTTGCTAAATATCTAAGGCATGCCACAACCCTCCATATAATAGGACCAACTTGTCCTAAACACACATCAAAGAAACAACAAAACTCAATAATGACTGGATCAATAGGTGGCCTAAAACCTAATGTGAAGGGATATGTATACACGGAAGAAAAGCCAGCTTTAAAGGAAGTGATCCTTTGATTCTCATTGGGAACTAGAATCAGGAAGTTAAATTTCCAATAACAATCTCTACGCACAAGAGAAACTAAACCTTCAGTGATATGAGAGGATAAACATCAGCACGATCATGAGAAGTCATGGAAGTAACCTGATTTTTAATTGACACGCTATCGTCACAAAGGAAAGTTCAGCGGTGATAATCTCGTCTACAGTACGCTCACGAAGTGGTACACTCGAATGCCTACTTCTAGCGGAAGATCTATGTGAAGATGAAGCCTTAGTTCTAGAAGATGATGGAGGAGGAGTACTGGGTTGAGAAGAAGATCCACGAACAAACACTTACCCTAAGCTACGTAACCTATCACCTCTCCTACTCCTGATAGGAGCAGAAGAGGGGGGAAGTTCATCTACAATAACAGCTTTTCGGGGATCAAGATTTGAAGAAGACATATATGTATGGGGAAGTGATACGAGTAAGTTATGAATGAAGAAGAAAGTTTTTCGTAGAAGCAAAGGCAAAGGACGTCTTCATACGTAGAAGCAACTGCCATATAAAGCAAGTAATGATGGGAACGTCATTATGAAAACTGTCACTTCGTGACTGATGCAGCCGCAAAAAAGCCCTAAAACCCGCTGAGGAGTTGCAGAACCGATCGACGATTTCCACGTCTCACACGCATTAAATGGAAGTGACATACGACACATTGGTTCAGAAAAAGATACAATGGTACGAATGAAACGGCCGGAAAAAGTTCCTGCCTTAAATGAGATCCACTCCCCAAAAATTCAATTGTTGAATAATTGATAAGTGGGGGGACAATCTGTATTGGTAAAAAAGAAATATTACACGTGGAATTAATTGTGTGGTTGATATGGAAAGACACGTGGATCATTAGAAGTCGGCAGCTGGAAAGGTACATTGAAATATATGTGAATCTTAATAGATACGAGCAAATCACTCACGGGATGATAAGCAAAGAATGTTCGAGCCTCTTTAGTGATTTGAAAAGGCATCGGTGGAATGAACCAAGACAAGGAAAGAGGCAGATTCATAGATCTTCAATTAATGAGCACAAACGTTATAGAATCTTCACGAAATAGTTACGATTAACAATTATAACGTTTCATTAATAACGTTTCATTAATGTTATTAATGCTCGTTATGACTCAATCATTAATGGGAATGGACGTTGTACTTGAAGGTCCCTATATAAGGGAAAGAAAGGTGATATGTACAGACACGTTCTGATTATTATTGGAATATATTTATTTTCTTGTGCTTTCTACTGATTACTTTGCCATTACTTATTTTTGTTTCCTTTTTTATTTTTGAGAGAATCTTGAATTTCTTGATTATCAGTAACCCGGGTACTTCTAAAAATAAGCTTTGGCTGAGAATCTAATTCTTCGGTTAAACAAGTCTGGTGCACAGGGCATCTCACATTCACACAGGGTGAATGTAGTGGTTGTCCCACATTCCTACCCTAATACAAATATTAGTGGTTGTTTCACGACTTGAACCCGTGACACACTGAGACAACTTTATCGTTGCATAACTTGGAAAGTTAGCACAACTAAAAAGGAAGATTAAGTAGATTGGACCACCTCATCTTATGGGAAATTCTTATTCGGTATTTATATTAAATCAATGCATTTTACCATGATTAAATATTAAAGGAGGTGAAAATGTACATTAGTTAACTATAGTTAGGTGTTAAAAGAATATGGTGGAATAAAAATGTCATGTTACCGTTTGTCTCATTCGAATCTAATATTTAGGGTGTGTTTGGTGCGAAGAAAAATATTTTATAATTTTCTCATGTTTGGTTGGCTTAAATGTTTTGGGAAATATTTCCTCAGTAACTTATTTTTCTCCAATTGTTCCCTATAAGAGAAGAGAAAGCGTTTTCCAAAACTCTTTTTCAACCTTCCCTACCAATCCGCCCCCACTCCTCCACCTACCCATCCCACCCCCTCACCCCCACCCTCTACCCTAAATAAAAATATTATTGATAGTACTTTCATTTCATAGATAATTTTTTTTTTTTCATTTTAACAGATGAGTATTTATTTTTCATGATATCATAATGTAATTTATTTATTTTAACAAAAAAAATACTTTCTTTTCACGATGTAGAAAAAGTAGTTTTTTCATTACCACAAAATAGAATTTTCTTTTCATAATGTATAAAAAGTATTTTCGTTTATTTTAGTAAAATGAATATTTTATTTTCATGCTGTAGAAAGAGTACTTTCTTTTTCAACCAAAATTATAGTATTTTCTTTATTATGGAGCAGAAATTTCAACATTGTGCAAAAAAAGAAAAGCTGACACATTAGTTCATTTGAGTTTGTCTGAATTTTTAGAAGAATAATTAAATTTTGAAGAAAATAAAATCCTGAAAATATTAGGTATAGGGGGGGGGGGGGTGCAGCAAGGAAACATGGGGGATTGGGGAAAGGAAAGTGAGGAGAGTAGCATAAAAAAATTGTGTTCTCTAACCAAATACTAAAAATATATTTTTCGGAGAAAGTTTTTCACTCCCACAAAACAAAAAAAGATAACTGATAAAACCACTCATTTTCCATGAAAATATTTTCCTTCGTACCAAACACACCCTTAGTCGGTGGCATTTGAATTGACAGTCGAAAACATAGAAAGTAATTTCCACTAAACGAATTGTAGATTACCAACCCTCAACTTAATGATGCGATTGAAAGATCATATCAAATTATCTTGATAATTTTATAACTGTCCTTTTTTGTGGATTTGGGGTGAGTTAAAATTATTAGCAATTATTTAATCAGGCATTTGGTTTCTTCTCAATTTTGTGGCATCAAATTAGAAATCGAAAGAATTAAATCCACTAAATGCTGGATAAAATTAGTTGGCTGGATTCATTGTTCATTTTTTTCTAGCGGATATATATAAATTATACACAGGTACACACATGATTAAACATATATTATACATTTGCCAGTTATATATGATTATTTGCCCTGACGGTATCAAAACCAGTTAGATAAACCTAGAATGATATACTGCTGTTGCTATTACGAAATTTTCTCCTTTATACACGAGTTAGAAGGAAAACACAAGTAAATGTAACAAACAATGGAGCAATGTGCAATTTAATACATTTAGGGCTCGTTTGGTACGAGGGATAAGGAATAATAAATTTCGGGACTAAATTTAAGAAAAGTTTGTCCCATGTTTGATTGGTAGAAAACTACGGTATAATTAATCATGAAATTAATTATCCCGGGATTGTAGTGTTTTTTATCCCATGAAAAGGTGGAATAACTAATCACGGAATAATTAATCCTACGGTAACTTCCTTCCTACCAAACGACCCCAACATTGAGTTCAAGATCTGTACGACTTATGCCGAGATAAGTTATGCTGGGATAAGTTACGCCGGGATTAGTTATCCTGGTATTATTTTTTATCCAATAAGTTATCCTGATACTAATTTTAATCCCGGGATAACTTATACCAGGTTTATTAACCAAACAGAGTATAAAGGTGATATTAATTTTTTATTCCAGCACTATACCCTTCTTATACCTCATGCCAAACGACCCCTAAAAGTAAGCATTATTCTGTAACCTAACAAAAATGATAACCAGCCTGCTGCTATAATTGATTAAACTACACTAATAATATAAAATTCTTTACAAAGTCGGCGTATTTACTCAAATCCCATATATTCAAGAGATTTTTCCATTTTGGATAGTTTGGTCATACCATAATTTGTATTTACACAAATCCTAAGCAGCTACCATTAGTCAAAACTCAAAACAGTTCCTCTACAGAAACACGGATTGGTGCTAAATAAAGAAATAATAGCAACTGTACAGATTGAAATAAGCCAAGCATACCTCAGCTCATGTAATACCCTTGCAAAATAATTTTTTACATCTGAGTAAAAATTTCCTCCTTCCATCATTACGATATACAAGAAAAAATAGGAATGTGTATACTCAGCAAGAAGCGTCTTCAGGAAGTTCAGATGACGACACTGGCATAACTTTAGCAAAACTTAGTTTAAGCCGTGACCATCTCTGCTCTTGTAACTCCAGGCTCCATCTCCAAAGACTTCTTCAATCATAGTGTGGGTTGGTAATAAGTCAACTTCACTCTTGGCACAGCTCAAATACCCGATATCCCATTCTTTAGTGCTGCACGGTCCCAACACAAAGTCATGTCCACTGTCACGGCCAATACTGGCAAAATCACTTGCCCAATGTCTACCACTGACATTCCTTCCAAGAGATGCTTCTGGGGCAACCCCAGGTGCATCACGCGTATGGTAGCCATCATAGTGACCCGCTTCATTTGAAGCGCCTCTGCCTAGGTGCTGAATACTGGGTGTAAAACTGCTGTTAGTATCAAATAACTTATCAGGGCATTCTGCGGATAAATCAGTGAACACCTTCCTGCTACCAAAGCCTACAGGTTTATAGACTTCCCAGGATGTGACACCAACATTCCCATCATATGCCTGTTTATCATCCTCATAAATCACATTGAGGCCAAAATCATTTTGATATTCTGGTGATTCTACGACAGAATCCTCATCTCCGTCCGTCATTTTATCTTCGTCATCAGCAGTGTCATCAATCTCCTGCCATTCATCATTATCACTATCGACGTTGGATGGGTCAAATCTGTTCTGCTTGGCACGTTTTCGCAAAATAAAGACGTTAAAGTAATAGCTGACAAGTTCCCTCCTGGAACGTGAGGGAAATTCAATAGCAAGATTGTTCCAGAAATCCCGGCCTAAAGAAGCAGGATTTGAGAATACAACCTCATGAAATAAGTCCTCTTCCTCTTCACACCATTTCTCTGTCACTACCTCTCCCATACCACAGAAACCCAGCCTAACAAATGTCTCCTCACCAAGGGATATCTTAAGTTTTTCTCTGGCTTCCATGATGTGTAGTCGAACACATCTCATGGAACCTGAGTCCTCACAAGAACATTCGGCTCTTCCCACTCCAGCAATCTCCTCTTGGTCTGCAGGTAACTCCATGTTACGCATTGGAACAATACACGTCCCAGCAAGTTTATTTTCATCAGAAAAATGATCAACACGATCTGATTCTAGAGCTTGAGATGGAAGATTCATGTTCTCATGTGAATCCTGCATGATGGGTTTATCCTTGCTACCATGCCCACTCCATTCTGGTAATTCAGCTTGGAAATCTGGTCCAATAGGAACCAACTTTTGAGGAGAAACTCTCAAAAGAGAGAAGTATGCTTCCCTTGGATGAGTAATAGTCCTGGATGGAAGATAATATTCCGGAGAGCTCAATGTATCAAAAGGCACCTCGAACCTGATTTCTTCTTCACTAGTGGTACTAATGGGCCAAGAAGAGTTCGAAGCAGAGCCATCAATGGATGTCTCGGTATCTTGATCAGGAAATATGGAAATTTCAGCAGCATTGCCTCTATCAGGTTTCTTGGCACTATCTTCATCTCCACCTATTATAGGTATGGGACAGTTCAAAACCAAGAATCAGACAACGGATAAAGTATCCAAAAACCATTTATATCCAAAGTCTGCAACTAAAAGTGCAACCCTATCTGACAAACTAGAATAAAACGTTTAAAAGTATTTAAATAATGTGAGTTAACAACAAAACTATCAATAAATAAAAGCATCACAAATAGTCAACAAACACGCTAGCAAAAATGCTTCTTGAAGAATCACTCCTTTACCTGAAGCATAAAGCTTCATAGCCACTGATTCATGAGGAGAAAAGTCCAAAACTGAAACTAGCTGACTGTTCGGTTCTACATGCCTTGGCTGCTTTGATGAAACCTCATACAAATCTTCACCTAATGGCCTCTTTTGCACCATATTTAACTGTAAAGGGAGTTTTTAATAAGATACTGAATTTGGAGAAGACCTAAGAGTAAAAGGTTGTTCCACACATTTGAAAATATATGTAACCATATAATTGCATAATACATCCAGAACTTTAAATGATATATAAGTGCAAATTTATCCCTCAAAATAGACAATTAGCAAACACTAGAGGAAAAAACATGTTGAAGCCATAGTTATGCACAGTATTCAGCATTTTCCATTAAACATAACACCATATTGCATAGCCAAAAAGAACACTAACTAAAATTCTCCAATAACAGTGCATATTATGCCATGATAACAGTAATTTAATTATCAACAACTATGTCAATAAGAATAATTGAGCTCAGCCAGTCAAGAAGTCATTCTAAAATTTCTATCTACATGTAATGAGTCCACGTCCTTTGTTCGAAAAATTAGAATGACATTAAGTTGGTTATCTTATTATTTGACCCTTAAAAGTGAAAAAAAAATTGAAGAGAAACTAATATTTGTCTAATCATATAGAAGCATCAAACAAAATAAACTATTTCTTAAAGAATGCCAATACTATTTGACACAGCTCAAGTACCTTAATTGTGAAGCGTCTTGGTCAAATCGAGCAGGCAAATTTTTTTTCAATTAGGGAAATTTTTTAAAATATAAAGAGAAATTAGGATAAAATATTCTGTTTTTGTTGGGAAAAAAAAATTGAGAGAAAAAGGGATAAATTATAATATAATAAAAACCCTAACCCTAGATCCCCAATTTAGACTCTACGCTTCAATCAAAAGCAAAATAATAAAATCAACCAGAAATTAATTCTGGGTATCAAGAAACTAAACATAAAAGAGAACGATTAGAGAAGAAACCCTAAATCACAAACTATTTATAGAAAAAATCAGTTTTTAAATTTTTTGACAAAATCAAGAGAAATCGAAGGAGAAAAACAAAGAATTACCTAGTAAAAAATGATTAATTTACAAAAAAATAAGGATGAATAGAACAGATCTGGTGAATATAAAACAGATCTGAAACCCTAACTTGGAAATTCAATTTTCGCAACGGCCAAAGCCAAAAAAGGTATCGATCGATAGAGGAAGAAAATAATTAGAAGAATCGGAGATTGATTTGAAGAAATAGATGAAAAATCGAGGTGGATTTGAAGGAGAAAGGAGGTAGGTTTTGGAATTGGGGGAAAAATTGAATTTGTCGGCGATGAAAAAGGTAAAAGCTAGGGTTAACGAAGTCTATTGTTGGAAAAATAGTAATGCGGGTGGTCAAAAAGGGGTTCGGTAATTACAGCTAATTACGCCAAATACCCTATGGTTATATATTGGCTGCACCGAACGGTGATTTTATTTAGGCAAATTGGTTAGTCAATAAGTCAAATAGGAGACGAGGCTGGATTCTGTTGGCTAAGAGTTCGAAACCGATTTGTTCACTTCCACTTTTGAAAGTTTGCGCAACAACAAAATAAAAATAATATAAAAATAAGAAAGTTATTATATATTGTCTGGTGTTGTATTGTTACGTTAAATACGATACTTATTTTGGTTATTAAATTTTATAGTATCGTATCATTGAATTCGTCGTTACGTAACGATGAAATGTGTTACTTTATTTAACGACTGATTTGGTGTGATTGCGTCGTTATCTTGTCTTTTTCTATTATCTCACCATTATTTATTACTATTAAATAATTTTATTTTATTATTAACTCTACCTTTTAATATAATAAATTTATCTCATATCATAATTTTTCTTTATAATATTGCAAGTTTATTCTTCATATTACTTGTGCGTAATATATTAAACAACTGAAAACGATACAATCTATCAAAACATTGTATTCATCAAACGATACAATACAATACAATACTTACGATACATTATGAAACGATATGTAACAACCATCCAAACAAGCTGTAAACTCAAAAGTTTCAATTGAAATTTTATTTTAGAAAACCATTATTAAAGACAAAGTGACTATTGAGTCCTAAAGGTTTGGATTGGATTTGGATCAAATTTGAAGCAAGAACGTATTGATATAATTTCTACACATGCAAGTTATAACGATCGTATTAACAACTTTGTAACAATTATAGTTTATTTCTTCACTGTTTACATGTAGGTAGAAATATAATTACTGTTGCATTTACAAATGCTAGTTGTGGATAATGAATAGTGAACATTTTTTACCAAAGTTAAAGACAATTTGTACTAGTCAGGACAATTCATCAAATTATGACAAAGCAAGTTTTGTATCCATTAGAACTTGTTACATTTCCCTCAATATTAGTTAATAATGTTTTCCAAAGTTATGGTAACTTGTAGTACAATCATAATAATATGTAATGACTTGTCATAAACCTTCATCAATAAGCTGAGTTCAACTATTAAAATTCTTCGAGTTGTTATACTTTACTCTAAAAATTCCGAAATAAAAGATTTATCTACCAATTATATAGAACTTAAAGCTTGTCCTTTTATTGGCTGCATAGGTGACTTCACCACATAATATAAATATCAAAAGGACAATAGTTCCTATCTTTGATAACTTTTGTGGCCGAACCAACTTATGCACACCTCAACTATTTTAACCGGACGCTTGTTACCTCCCATCACAATTACTGAATAACTCTGTCCACCAAGACTTATAGTTTATTACTCTAGTGGTACTATGAAACAATAAGTGTGGGTTTTGATCTACACTACCTTCTTTCCCCTTCCCTTCCCCAACTCCCTTATGTAATCGAAATTATTTATAAAAATAACGTGGTTTTTTACTAAGGTATTTAACCACTTCATTGACCACTAGACTACATTCATGGCACCAATAAACAAGGTTTTGAGTGATGATATACAGCTCAATGAATATGTATTTATCAAAAAGGTAAAGGAAATCGTTAGGTTTGCATATCATTTACAATTACTATAACTCAGAATAGATACAATTATGCACAAGTCAAAGCTGACAATCCATGCTAAACAACAGAAGGGCTTGACAATGACTCATGTAAGGCAGCCAAGCAAACGCCTTTCATCAAAGTCAAAGCTGTCACAATGCCATCCAACCGCAAGACGCAAAGTTAACCTGCAGAGATATCATTATAGAAAATCAGTATCGTCAATTATAGCAATTTGAATGGAAAGTTTTAGAAGACTATTGATCTAGCATCTCGGGGAAACTCTTTTGCAATAACAATCTATCACATTCAGGAACTTGATGGACAAAACTATCATGCTACCATGGCACTATACCAGAAATTGTTATCATTTTCCATCTTTTGAAATCAACAACATACACAGCGTATTATTCCACACCGTGGGGTCTGGGGAGGGTGGGGAGAGTAGTGTGTACGCAAACCTTACCCCTACCTTGTGAGGATAGAGAGGTTGTTTCCAATCATCTTTTGACATCGAAGTCACTAATAAATTCCCACAAATATACACACTTAGTGGCACGAATATAATGGCAAATAGTACAAGCTATAAGCCTGGGACGTGAATGAGAAGAGGCAACTGTCCAGGCATACCAGGCTGGAAGGTAAGAGAAAGTAATGAAGACATGCATGTAGTTTCTATCGGTCGTTAAGAATGACTTGTCAAAATTAGGCATTAAAGACGCTAGAATACTAAAACTTTGATGCCAACGGAAGGAGCAACATTGCAATGTAGCTACTGCATGGTTATACCCGGTGGCGGACGCACGTGGTGGCAAGCGGGTTCAACTGAACCCGCTTCACCAAAAAATAATATTGTGTATATGTATACATTACGATTAAAGCTGTGTCAATTTTGTATAAATATTTTATTTGAACCCACTTGACAACTACAATTTTACGACTAAAGTATATACTTCTAAGATTGAACCTGCTTGCAGAAAATCCTGGGTCCGCCACTGGTTATACCGTAAGGGGAAGTTTCTACCAAGGAATTGGAAGTAAAAAACAGTAAAACCAAGATGAGCGGAAACCTTACAAAAATTGCATGTGGAGAGGAATCACAAGTCAACACCCTCATCAAGCCCTTTAGAACTGATTATCACATTTGAATCAATTTGTTTATCAAACTTCTGTTTACGGCGGGCTTCAAATTCCTTGAAGCCTTCCATCTGAAATATATAAGTAAATAGAATTATCTGTAAATGACTTTTCCAGGATTAACATAACTGAGTAGTATGAAACTGTGAACAATAGTGAGTAAAAACCTGTTGAAATTGGTCCATGGAAATGGGATTTCCGTGCAGTGCTATGGTCTGCAAGCTCTTGCATTCTCTTAACAAATTTAGAGGCATCTGAGCAACCCAGGTACCAAAAGCAAGCATGAGAATCTTGTAAAAACTTATGTCTGATAGGAACAAGTGCAGAAACTAGGATGATAACGCTTTAAATGGAAGAGACTGTTAGAAGTTCAATCCATGACCACAAATGTGGATAATCTTGTGCAACGAAGAGACCAAGATTTCACATTATGGTCATAGTATAAGTTAGATACTGCGCATGTTTCTTTTTGCACCCATACACAGAGCAACAGTGTGGCCTTTTACATATACGGATAGTGCAAAGAGGGTTCCTAACTCTGCTTAAAAGCATCCTTAGTTATTAAAAGAGAGAGAGAGAGAGCATACTACAAGCATCGTCAGAAAATATCTAGTATATACAACATCAGATCTAGCTTTTCAGCGAGACAAAGAGTTAAGCCTTTGATCCACATGGGTTACAATGCGTTGAAATTATTTGTGTGTGTGTGTGTGTGTGTGAGAGAGAGAGAGAGAGAGAGTGAGAGTGAGAGAGAGAGGGGGGGGGACGGGGGTGAAATTAGATAGCAACCTGATTGAGATTGTTATTGTTCAGGCAGAGTGACTTTAGTTGAACAAGATTGCAAACTGAAGCAGGGAGCTCTTCAATAGAATTATCTGCGACACAAAGTTGTTATCATAAGCAAGACTGCAGAAAAATCAGTAAGACTTTAATTTGGCACTCTGAGGAAAAATAGAACCTTAAAATCATGAATAAATACAAATAGATGGTACCAAGACTAGTGCTTTATAAGCTCACAAAAAAGAGTTGTGGATGCTCCTTTGACTGTCTAGATCACCCACCACCCACCCGATTTCATTATCAGCCATGACTTTCACATAATTTTATATTGATGGTTTTTATATTAAGGAGATTGATGGTAACATGCTTCTTTTGTTCTTGTATCATTTTGGTACTTTATCCCTCAATGTACAATGGACATGAAGCTCCAGCACAAGGAAAGCAAACGGAAACAGAGAAAAAGCAAGAATCAGATAACAGACGAGCTAAAATCTGAAGGTACCATTAGCTTGCAATTCTTCCAAAGAGAAGCAACTTCCAATAGATTCAGGAAGAAACTTTAACTTATTGTTTGAGACATCCAACAGCACCAACTGCATGGCCAGAACATTAATGTCAATTCTACAGCCCTATGCTATCAAAAGATGAATTGAGAATACTTGAGTGTAGGCTGTGCGTCTTTCTCAGACAGACAGAAAAACAGCATCATCATATAGAACTGAGCACATATGTGGAGACCATCTATAGAATAACAATACATGCAACCTTTTAGAAGGGTATCCACTTCCAGAGGAAAGAGAGTAGCTAAAACGATTGAAAGGCCTTAACTCATCATCCCAAGTCACAGACCACGAGAATCAGAGATAGAACAACAAGTGAACACTGTTTTCCATTTCTCGGCTTATCAATGAATTCGGGAAAACTTATGCAGAATATATTTCAATGTTAAGTGAGAGGGAATTAAAAAGGTAGAAAATATAGGCACTCGGGTTGGTGGACCTCAAGACAACCCACAAAGAGCCACTTATTCTCCAAACTCCACCACCCTCCCCAGGGAACTCGAGGATCCTCTTCCAAAACCAAAATACAAGCACAAAGATAGCCGAGCGACATCATTAACTACCAAGAGGAGAATAAAAACTCACAGTGAAGTGGAATCACTATATAAATTTAAAAAATACTTGGGCTTCCAGTTGCAAGAACAAAAAGTTCATTAATTTGGATATCAATTTGCTGAACAGTTCCCTACTAAAAATGATAAGAAGCTCATTAATTTGTATATCAATTAGCTGAACAGTTTTCTACTAACAAGATTGACACCATTTCCTTAGCCACCTTCGCACCATTATACATAAAATTGACAACGCAGTAAAGTCAGTCAGAAATAATATTTTAACTGGCATCTATATAGAACTGCATAAGCTGGCACCATATAAACCATCAGAATAGATCACTTACATTTCGCAAGCTCCCAATGGTGTCAGGCAAGCTCACTAACAAGTTTGCTGAGACAGATAAACGCTCAAGCTTCACCAACTGGCCCACTGAATACAAGAGCATTCTGTTGTTAGAATAGAAAGTGTAAATATATATAGCAGAAAGACATCTACTTAACTTCACATATGATCTAGGATAGCGGGAAATTACATTCATCAGGCAAGGTTGTAATTTGATTCCCATCAAGTGTTGCAAGTTTCAAAGACTGAAGCAATCCCAGGTTCACAGGCAGATGCTCAATAAGGTTATCAGCCAAAATCTGAAAAGTAATAATCAACACTCAATTCTTTAAATAAATCAGAACCAACTCTTCATAGTATTTGTTATTCAAGAGATTACATCTTATAATATCAATAGTATTAAACGTGAAACCTCTTCGATGAAGAATCCTCCGGAAATAAACACTTCTCACCAGAAGGGAGATGCATACACTTTTCCCAAGTAAAGCTGATTCATCTTAGTTGAGCGCTTGGTTGGGTGGGGGGGTG
>ML269288.1:0-43991 GCA_005239495.1 Nicotiana undulata | reverse complement strand
CCAATTCCCCTTTCCCCCCCCCCCCCCCCCCCCCTTTCAGAAAAAGTCCCAATCAAAAATATTCGGGAGCACGCACAAAAAATTACCAGAAATATTGGGGCACGCGCAAAAAGGTTGTCTCCCTTAGGGATGAAGCAGTAAAGAAAGAAAGCAATTATAGCCTATGTCAGAATTGGTGGGACACTAAGATAGAATAGAACAACAATAAAAAGTACTCCCAATCCCAAGCTAGTACGGTCAGCTATATAAATCATTAGTATCCATTTAGACCTCTTTCGTTCCAATTCGCAGTAATTTAGGTTTCTCTAAGTAGAGATTCCTCATTCTCTTTCCTTCTCTTATTTTATTAATTTGACAACATCATGTCCTCCAAAAGAAGCTAATAATTTTTTTTTGAGAAAGTCCAAAAGAAGCTAATTATACCTTGCTAAATTTCCCTTCCAACAATAAACCATGTACCTTTTTTCCTAACTGACCTTTGGCTGCAAGTATATGACCGACAATTCTGACCTAGCTTTCGTCATGAGATATGGACACTGATAACATAATAAGGTTATCTTAAATATTCTTCTTTTATATTACCATTTCAAAAAAAAAGATATATATTCTTCTTTCAATGAAGCCCCTTTGACACAAAGACAGGAACCAAATATGTAAGTTTGTAGTACTTACTAGACGCTGTAAGTTAATTAACTTGTTGATCTCCATGGGAATTTGAACTGCCACAATTCAAGGACTGACAGATTAGCTTAAGCAAAAAAAGGGCATCAGGTAAGATAAGATCAAAAGATAAATGATGTAAACAATTTCCCCAAGTACCAGCGTAACACATGCATAAACATAAATAGCAGTAGCAAATGGAATTGTAGTGATTTGTCTTTGTACTCTAACCTCCAAGAACATAGGAATCAAAAGCTTGAAAATTATAGCAATACCCAATTTATTGTGCGTTAAGTCGAGGGTGCGTACAGATCTCTCCAGGCTAATAACTTCATCAGGAAAAGACTGTACAAGGAAAAAGCAGTCAGGTAATCATGAATCTGACTAACAGAAAGGATTAAACTGTGTCCTTATTTAAAATATTTACATTCCTTCACAACAAGCATTATTCATTTAAACCAGACAACAAACAGCAGTAACTACTGAATCCATGCTACAATCACTTTCTATGCCTTGTAACCACCTTCACGAATTAAAGTCAATGGGAACCTAAATCTATTTATTTGTAAAGTCATATACTAATTAGATTAGAAAACCCATATAAACATGCAAAAATCTAAATCTATATGTGTGCACACACTTTTATGATTAAAGCAATCATATTTCATCATTGAGTTGTAGACAGGGAAAGATTCAGTTCAGTGAAAAGAAATTGCCCAGGGCTATCTCCAGGAATCCCTTAAATTACCCGGTGGTGCCAATGCTACTTAACGGTGCACAATCTACTCTCCTAAATGTTGACCAACAAAATGATCATGACCATGTGAACTTTATCGCAAAAATGTTAACCAAAATAGTAGAATAAGATACGCCTTTGACTCCTGAAAATGTAAATGTTTACAAAGGAATTACTTAATTAGTAACCTGCCACTAGTTCCCTGTGAATGTATTTGTTCACCTATCCATCCATCTTTGTTTCCCACTCTTCACTGTACACCTCCAGCTACCTCAAAGAGCAGAGAACATTCTAGAAAGAGAGACATGGATTCAATTCTCTTACATATCTAAAATAGTGAACTTAATCTATCGGCACATAAACCTTTTTTACTCCAAAGTGTCATGAAAGGTTAACATCCAAGGCAATATCCAACTAACTCAACAGAAAATATTCATAAGACCTCCTCTATACATCATAAGAAAGCAAAACGCTCCTCGCACCAAACAACTTTATAACATAGAAAAAGGGAATCGGCAAATTAACAGCACTAAAATCTGAAATACGACAATCAATTGATCAGAACGCATAACTTTGAAACCAAAAGTCCATATTTTCAGTTTACGGATACGTGAACCAAAATAAATAGCAGGGCAACATACACTGGGCTGATACATCAATCAATCAACTAAGCCTTAAACCTAAACTAGTCTCGTTCGACTATATACATCCTCTATATCATTTCAATACTAAATACAATTTATACAGTCAGCTATAGTTGTGACGAGAAATTAATAATTAAAAAAGGAAAAGGGAGAGAAGAAATGAAATGCCTTCAATTTGGAGTCGCGTAAAGCAACGATGCCAGTAGAACGCCATCGAGCCATTCGGGTGGCTTTAGTATCTGCCGCCTTGCTACTGCAACACCCCATTTTTTATCACCAGATTCTACTCTTTCGATTAAAGAGATATTTTCCAAACAAGTAATGGAAGAAAGAGAGTAATTTGGTAGACGAAAGAGGCGTTGAAGAGGAAGGAAAGCGTGTGGGTGTTGTGAGCATTTGACGTTGGATTCTTCAACTCTCGAATGACGCTGACATTAATATTGCGACACTTTGGTTTGCGTTATTGGGACCAACATGTGGCCAATCGCCTATACAAATATACTCAAGTCTATTCTAGTTAAATGGAGGATACGGTGCACTGGATGGGATTGTACTTCTCTTAAGAAGCAGAGATCTCGGATTCGAGTCATGGGTATGGAAAAGAATTTGTTAAGGAGCGCTTCCTTCCGAATGAGCCTTACGCGACGCGAATACGGATATAGTCGGGTTCCAATACGAATACCGAACACCGGATAAAAAACCAAAAAATAAAAAAGTCTATTCTAGTTCTAGTTTAGAGAGAGTATACGGTATAGCAACATGTGGCATGTGTCATAAAAGTTACGGCTTGTTTGGATGGTTGTATCGTATCATATTGCTACTTTAAATACGATATTTATTTTGATTCTTACTTAAATTTTATTGTAACGTATCATTAAATTCGCCGTTACGTAACGACGAAATATGATACTTTACGTAACGACCGATTTGGTGTGGTCGCGTCGTTACCTAATCTTTTTCTCTCAATCTCACCCTTCATTATAATTAAATAATTTTATTTTATCATCATATTGATAATTTTACCCCGTATCATAATTTTTCTTTATAGTACTGCAAATTTATTCTTCATATTATTGGTGTGTGATATCATGAAACAACGCCAAACGATATAATCTACCCAAATATTGTATTCACCAAACAATACAATATAGTACAGTATAATACAATGCGATACATTATGAAACGATATGTAACAACTATCCAAACAAGCTGTTAAACTATGTGAATTGTAATCGATATTTTAAATTGTATATTTTTATTATATTGATATGGTAAAATTTATAATTTGTAGTGTATTTTGTATAATTTTTGAATATTTAATTTTAAATACTGAGTTGATCTTATCTATTTAGCTTTAAAGATAAGTCTAACTAACTCTCGAGACGCGAAACATGATAACTACTTTGGGACGAAGGCAATATATAATAAATTAATGTAATGAATTGATGCATAGTTGAAAATAAAATCTTACAGCAATACAAATATTAGGACATGTTTAAATTATAAGTTTCAAGAGTCTTATAACCACATGTACATATTAAATAGGGATAATACATAGGAACCCCTTTGAATTATGATTTGTTTTTCAATCTGACACTGGAACATTGCGGGGTTGTAGCACCCCTTCAAATATTTACAACTCTAATTATTAGACCCCTTTCAGCTAATTTGGCGCCTAATGTGGTGTCACGATCCATTTTCCTCCTCTGCAGGACGTCGTAACGGCACCTAGTCGATACGACTAGGTAAGCCTAATAACTTCAAAATAACGGAAATAAAGCAACAGCTGAACTTTAATAGATACTATATAAGGATAGGATGTCGCTCGGCATATACAAGTAAAACCAATACTCGAATATACACAATATTTCTCAAAATTCGAAATCACGAGTCACAAACTCTAAGAAAAAATGTCTAATTGTCTCCTATACATAGTCTAAAAGAGATAAGGAGGAAAAAACAGTATAAAGGGTAGAGGGGGACTCCGAGGATCTGCGGGCGCGTGCAGATGTACCTTGAAATCTCTGGTAGGCTGTTGCGGCTGCACTAATGATGAGGCGGATGAGATGTACCTGGATCTGCACACGAAAAATATGTGCAGGAAGGGCGTGAGTACACCACAATGGTACCCAGTAAGTGCCAAGTGATAACTAGAGATTTTACCTTATTTTACACTCTTTCATGCTTAAGTTTTGGATAAAAGTGTATGCAAAATAGTCCCAAAAGGCTTACATGTTGTGCTTGTTGCAGGGTTTAGTCAAAAAGGGTGATAAATAGTCAAAAACCTGCTAAAAAGGAGTGAAACTTGCACAAGTACCAAGAACAAGCACAAGCGAAGTTCAACTGACTAGTGCGGACCGCGATCCACTTTATGCGGTCCGCACTAAAGAGATTCAGAGAGGTGTTTTTGAAGGCCAAACCAACGTGGACCGCAGTCCATTTTATGCGGTCCGCGGTGGAGAGATTCAGAAAGTGTTTTCGAAGGCCAAACCAACGCGAACCGCGGTCCATTTTATGCGGTCCGCGGTGGAGAGATTCAGAAAGTGTTTTCGAAGGCCAAACCAACGCGAACCGCGGTCCATTTTATGCGGTCCGCGGTGGAGAGATTCAGAAAGTGTTTTCGAAGGCCAAACCAACGCGAACCGCGGTCCATTTTATGCTGTCCGCGGTGGAGAGATTCAGAGAGTAGTTTTTGAAGGTCAAAACCAACGCGGACCGCGGTCCATTTTACGCGGTCCGCACTGAGGAGATTCAGAAGGCATCGACATTGAAGGCTAGAAGACCAACGCGGATCGCAGTCCTTCCTTCGCGGTCCGCACTGAAGCCACCGCGACCGTGGTGCATTTTACGCCTACCGCGGTGGCCAAGTTCAGAGGCCCAGTTTTGTAAGCTAAAAGCCTCAACGCGACCGCGGTCCATTTTGTGCGGTCCGCGGTGACCTCGCAGGGGTATTTTTGTCCAGAAAATTTGGCCCAGTATAAATAGTTTCTTTTCTCATTTTTTTAGGTAAGCTTTGTACTGTGATATAGTAGGGAGCTCGTAACGACTTTTATTCAGCTTTTTGAGTACTTTTAGAAGGATTTCAACATTGAATCTTTCAATTTTGGTTTATAATTCAATTATATGGGTTTTGCTTCATCTATTTCTCTGATTTCTTCAGTTATTATGAGTAGCTAAACCTATTATCTAGGGTTGTGGCTCAACCCTAGTGTGGGTGTTTAATGGGTCCTTTAAATTAAGGCTTAGATGTTTATGGGTGTTTGATATTTGTGCTGATTTGTGGTTTCCATGTTAAAATTAGTGGTTGCAAACACTAATTAGTGTTTATTTAACTTGGGTTCTTCTTGAGAAAGAGAACTTGAGTCTAGAAAATCAACCCAACAAGGAATTGGGACGAAATCAAGAGATTGATAGTCCCAATTAACGGGTTAAACCTAGAGATAGTAAAATCTTACTTGAGCCAATATTGCTTGCATAATTTTGACACCCAATTGGCCTCGAGAGAGGAAATTAGAGAAAAGCCACTCAAACTATCGAGAGATATAGAGTGTCTAATTACGTGCATTGGCTATGTCATGTTCCCCTTGCTAATATCTCTGCCTTAGGTATTGGACCCGTTAAATATTCGCCTAGGAGAAAGTCATAACCCTAGTGCCTTTTATCCATTAAGAAAACAACCAAAAAAGACATTAGTTAGTTAATTAGCAAATTACCATTAGTATAAATCGTAGTATAATTGTCAAATCAAAAAGTATGAAAAGTGCAATTAAGAGCACGAAACACTACTAGATTACCTAGAAACTCAACTCCAATAGTCATAACTCTCTGTGGAATCGATCTTGATCCTTCGGGTAAAAGCTGCTCGGACCCTCATCTTGCTACTTTATAGTAGTGTAAGTGGGCGCTGATCACTTTTTGGCGCCGTTGCCGGGGAGTTATACGGTGTTGATTATCTACGTGAATAGTGGTGTTAAGTGTTTTTCTTTCCTTTTTCTGTTAACGTGTGTGTTGAATCTACTCAGGTGCTAATGGCAGGTCCTTTGGGAAACGTTATTGCGGGGGAGGAGGTATATGACAACCAAGAAGATGAAATTAACTAAGTACCACCTCCCAGACGGGGCCGACAGGACAATATTAATAAGGACATTCCAGACCCTCCCCCGCCACCAGCTCCCAGAGCTGCCCCTCGGGTCCTTCTTAACGAGGGATATGCTAGTGCTATTGTCCCGCCTAGAATTCGGGCGGGAAATTTTCAGATAACAAATGTGATGCTGACACTCTTGGAGCAGCAGGGCTATTTCACCGGAGCCGCCCACCAAAATGCTTACAAATATTTGAAGGTAGTAAGCAAACGAACGTCTCAGAAGATGCCTTGAGACTGCGGTTATTCCCCTTCTCTCTTCGAGGGAAGGCTCTTGATTGGCTCGAGCGGCTTCCCAACCACTCCATATCCACATGGGATGAGCTCGCAGACAAGTTTATTGCAAAAAGTTTCTCCCCTAGTCACATGGAGGCGCTCAGAGATGAAATATTGGCTTTTAAGCAAGAACCCAACGAGCCTTTGCATGAGATTTGGGAGCACTACCAAACCATGGTTAAGGAATGTCTAAACAATGACATGACTGAAGCCATGATTCAGCAAACCTTCTACCGATGAATAAACATTGTCAATCAATGTGTGGTCAATCAATTGGACGGTAAAAATTTCATGAAATTGACTTACCCCGAGGCATGTGAGGTCTTAGATGAGATGGCTGGCACATCGTCAGCATGGAAAAGTAGAGCAAACGTACCTCAGGGTGAGTCCGGTGTCAATAGTCTTTACAAAGAACTTCAAGAACATGGGCAAGCAATTGCCGAGCTCACTACCACTATGAACCAAGTTGCCAAGGCCCAGCTTCAACAATTACAAGGGCCAAAGCAAGTAAATGCCATGGAGGGAGTGAATGTGTTAGTGAACCAAAGAAGACCTCGGGGAAATCCAAATCGAAGCAACAATGATCAAGGTGAACAAGGACCAAGTGAGTGTAGTCAAGAAGAGCCATATGATGATCAAGAAGAGGATGTTATGTATGCTAATAACTACCAAAGTCAAGGGAACAATCAAATCAACAATCAAAACTGGAGCAACCAAGGCAACAATCAAAGACAAAGAAATTGGAACAACAACAACAATTCACGAAACTGGGGGAACAATAACAACCAACAATGGGGGAACAACAATGATAACAATTGGAGCGGAGGCAATAACAACAACAATTGGGGTGGTAATGGTAACCGGGGGTCGGGCTTTCAAAGTCCCCCGATGTACCAACAACCAAGCAATCCACCCCCGTACCAAGCTCAAGGACAAAGCTCATCAAGTAATGACATGGGAAGAATTGAACAAATGTTCAAGCAAATGATGGAGCGAAATGCGGACTCTGATGCTCAATTGGCCTCCCACAACACCTCCATTAGAAACCTTGAAGTACAAATGGGCCAAATTTCTCATGCCTTGAACACACGCCCAAGGGTAGCTCTACCGAGTGATACGGTGGTGAAACCCAAGGGTGGGAACAATAATAATACAGGTCACGCCATGGCGGTGACCACAAGAAGTGGAAAAGGCGGTGAAGCGGGTTCTTCTAAACAAAAGAGAATTGTTGTTGTTGATGATGAAATTCCAAATGATGAGTTACCAATTTAAGTTGAGCAAGTGGTGGAAGATCCAACTATTAGTGAGGTGAGAATTGATATCCATGATAATGGGGAGGATTTGCAAAGGGGCGTGAACCCGTCTAGGGAACACGTGATTGATATGCCGGAACTGGTGGTCCCACAAGCCAAGGCACCATTGCCTAGGCCCCCTCCTCCATATCCTCAAAGGTTGGAAAAGCAAAATCAAGAGAATCAATTCAAGAAATTCATCGATATGATGAAAAGTCTTCCATCAATGTCCCTTTGGTTGAAGCTTTGGAGAAAATGCCCGGGTATGCTAAGTTCATGAAGGACTTAGTCACAAAGAAGCGGTCTATGGAGTGTGAAACCATTAAGATGACTCACCAAGTGAGTGCCATAGTGCATTCAATGGCACCCAAACTTGAAGACCCGAGAGCTTTTACCATTCCTTGTACAATCGGGAGTGCAGATTTTGCTAAAGCTTTGTGTGACCTTGGAGCTAGTATAAACTTGATGCCATACTCGGTCTTTAAAACATTGGGGATCGAGCAACCTAGGGCGACCTCCATGCATCTTCAAATGGCGGATAGATCAATGAAGAGGCCCCTAGGGATAATTGATGATGTGTTGGTGCGGGTGGACAAATTTATTTTGCCCGCGGATTTTGTCATATTGGATTGTGAAGTGGATTATGAGGTCCCCATCATCTTGGGAAGGCCTTTCCTTGCAACGGGGAAGGCCTTAGTTGACGTGGAGGCCGGTGAGCTCACTTTCCGAGTGGGCAATGAAAAGGTTGTGTTCCATGTGTGCAAATCAATGAAGCAGCCCAACAACACAGAAGTATGCTATTTCATGGACATTGTCACCGAGGTCATTATTGATGATTCAAGCTCTATGATTAATGTTGAAGATCCAGTGGAGGCAGCTTTATTGAACCATGATGACATCTTGGTGGATGGCTTACTTGAAAGTACCAATGCCCTTCAAGGCATGGGTTCTTATTCCTATGGTCCCCGAAAGCTATCATTGGACTTGGAGAATCGGAATACTCCTTCGACAAAGCCTTCAATCGAAGAGCCACCTACATTGGAGTTGAAGCCACTTCCACCACATCTCAGGTATGAATATCTTGGTCCGTCTTGTACTTTTCCTGTTATACTTTCCTCTTGCCTAACCCAATTGCAGGTAGACTCCACTTTAAAAGTGCTAAGGAGAAGGAAGAAAGTCATAGGATGGACTCTTGTTGTCGGGGAATAAGCCCCGCATTTTGCATGCACAAAATCATTCTTGAGGATGGAGTGAAGCCTTCCATAGAACACCAACGGAGCTCAACGAGGCAATGCAAGAAGTGGTGAAGAAAGAAATAATCAAGTGGCTAGATGCAGGGGTTGTCTACCCAATTTCGGATAGCGCTTGGACTTCTTTGGTCCAATGTGTTCCAAAAAAGGGCGGCATGACAGTGGTCCAAAATGACAAAAATGAACTCATTCCAACAAGAACGGTCACAGGTTGGCGGGTGTGTATGGATTACCGCAAGCTACACAAAGTGACTCGCAAGGATCATTTCCCCTTGCCCTTCTTGGATCAAATGCTTGATAGGCTTGCGGGTCGGGCTTTCTATTGCTTCTTGGACGGGGATTCAGGCTATAACCAAATCTTGATTGCCCCGGAGTACCAAGAAAAGACTACCTTTACGTGCCCGTATGGTACATTTGCCTTCTCCAGGATGCCTTTTGGACTTTGCAATGCACCCGCCACATTTTAGCGGTGCATGATGGAAATATTTACTGATATGGTTGAAGACTTACTCGAGGTGTTTATGGATGACTTCAGCGTAGTAGGGGACTCCTTTGATGAATGTTTGAGAAATCTTAACAAAGTCCTCGCTCGGTGTGAAGAGACCAACCTAGTATTAAACTAGGAAAAATGTCATTTTATGGTGGAATAAGGGATAGTATTGGGCCACAAAATATCTAGGAATGGAATTGAAGTGGACAAGGCGAAGATTGAAGTGATTTCTAAATTGCCATCTCCAACTTCGGTTAAAGGGGTCCGGAGCTTCCTTGGGCACGCCGGGTTCTATCGACTTCATTAAGGACTTCTCTAAAGTGGTCAATCCTCTTTGCAAATTGTTAGAGAAAGATGCCAAATTTCACTTTGATGAGAATTGCATGAGTGCATTTGAATTGTTGAAGAACAAGCTTACCACAACGCCTATTATCACCGTGCCGGATTGGAGATCTCCTTTTGAGCTTACGTGCGACTCTAGGGATGTGGATGTGGGGGCGGTGTTGGACCAAAGGGTGAACAAGATCTTTCACCCCATCTATTATGCTAGCAAAGAAATGAACTCGGCCCAAATGAACTACACCGTCACCGAGAAGGAGTTATTGGAAATAGTCTTTGCGATGGATAAATTTTGTCCTTATCTTATGGGTGCCAAGGTCATAGTTCACACTGACCATGCGGCACTCCGGTATCTCATGACCAAAAAGGATTCTAAAGCGAGACTCATGCGGTGGGTGTTGTTGCTTCAAGAGTTCGACTTGGAGATTATTGATAGAAAAGGCAGTGAAAACCAAGTGGCCGACCATCTTTCCCGCTTGGAGGAGCAAGGTCGACCTAGTGATGGGCTTGAAATTTATGATAGTTTCCCCGATGAACAACTTCTTTCTGTGTCAATGCAAGAAATGCCATGGTTCGCAGACATTGCCAACTATCTTGTCACTGCTGTTGTTCCTTTTGAGCTCTCTTTCAACCAAAGGAAGAAACTTAGGAGGGATAGCATGGATTTTATATTGGGATGAACCATACTTATTCAAGATTTTCACTGATGGTGTCATCCGGCAATGTGTACCAGAAGAAGAACAAAGGGCGATTCTTGAGTCTTTCCGCTCCTCACCTTATGGTGGTCATCATGGAGGGTCAAGGACCACTTCAAAAGTGCTAAGTTGTGGTTTCTTTTGGACTACATTGTACAAGGATGCTAGTGACTTGGTCAAGCGATGTCATCAATGCCAATGAATGGGTGGCATATCTAAGAGAGATGAGATGCCTCTCACTACAATCCTAGAGGTGGATATTTTTTATGTATGGGGTATTGACTTTATGGGGCCATTTGTGAGATCTTGTGGAAACACTTACATACTCGTGGCGGCGGACTACGTTTCAAAATGGGTTGAGGCCGTGGCTTTGCCCAATAATGAGGCCCGGAGTGTGGTTGGTTTTCTGAAGAAGCATATTTTCACAAGATTTGGGATACCCCGTGCCATCATCAGTGACGGGGGGTCTCACTTTTGCAATAGGGCCTTTGATTCTTTGCTATCGAAGTATGGAGTCAATCATAAGGTGTCTACTTCGTACCATCCTCAAGCAAGTGTCCAGGTGGAAGTGTCAAATCGTGAAATCAAGAATATATTGGCCAAGACAGTGAATGCTAACCGGACTGGTTGGTCCCGAAAGCTTGATGATGCTCTTTGGGCTTACCGGACCGCCTTCAAGACCCCAATTGGTATGTCACCTTACCGGTTTGTGTATGGCAAGGCTTGTCATCTTCCGGTGGAATTGGAGCACAATGCACTTTGGGCTTTGAAGAAGTAGAATTTGGATTAGGACACAGTTGCTAATCTCAGAGTTGATCACTTAAATGAGCTAGATGAGTTTCGATTTCATGCATACACTAGCTCCTCCTTGTACAAAGACAAAATGAAGTACCTCCATGACAAGTATGCCAAGGAACGGGAATTCAAGGTGGGAGACTTGGTGCTCCTTTTCAATTTTATACTCCGTCTCTTTCCGGGCAAACTCAAGTCAAAGTGGAGTGGCCCGTTTGAAGTTGTATTGGTTACACCCTATGGTGCTCTCGATCTCAAGAACAAAAATGGTGAGATTTTTTGAGTGAATGGGCACCGGTGCAAGCATTACCTTGGGAAATTTGAAGATAGCCACGTGGTGGGTTTGATGAAGCTCAATTGAACATGGTAACATGCGTCGTGCCGCGACGTTAAATCAGGCGCTTCATGGGAGGCAACCCACGTGTCTTTATTTTTGTTTTTCTTTGATTTTTCTGGTAGTATAGGATTTGTTGTTGGACTAACTAGTTGTGGGATGTTGTAGGATTATTCTGATGCAGGGCACAAAGCTAAGTTGAAAAGAAACAGCTCTCTGAAGTTGCACTGTGGACCGCGGTGCCTTTTGTGCGGTCTGCGGAGCTATCTCGCCAAAAATGTGTTCTCTGAAGTTGCCACCGTGTCCGCACTACCATTTTGTGCGGTCCGCGGTGGACCACTGCGGCCTCGGTTCATTTTGTGCGGACCGCAGTGGCCAATTGCCCAGATGTACAGAAAGATTAAGGACCGCGGTCATTTTATGCGATCCGCGGTGGGGTAAGTAGTGTGGGTCCCAGGCCAAAAATCTATAAATAGGGCCTGAGGGCCTCATTTTACACTTTTCGCTCATTACCATCTCTACAGTAAGAAAATAATAAAATTAAGAAGTTATGAAGTCAAAATTAAACTTACTAGATGTGGGATGAAGATGAGATGAATCACTTGAAATTAGCAAGGGATGTACAGTGGAAATTTTTACTGTAGAGATGGTAATGAGCGAAAAGTGTAAAATAAGGCCCTCAGGCCCTATTTATAGATTTTTGGCCAGGCGGTGGGGTAAGTAGTGTGGGTCCCAGGCCAAAAATCTATAAATAGGGCCTGAGGGCCTCATTTTACACTTTTCGCTCATTACCATCTCTACAGTAAAAATTTCCACTGTACATCCCTTGCTAATTTCAAGTGATTCATCTCATCTTCATCCCACATCTAGTAAGTTTAATTTTGACTTCATAACTTCTTAATTTTATTATTTTCTTGTTTACTTAGTAGATTTTCTTCTTCTTTAATCCATTAATCATGTGTAGGGTTTGTTCATAATGCTTAATTTAGACCCATTATAGTTAATTACACTGAATAAACACCTAGGGTATCAACAACATATGCATTTGAACATGAATTAAAATTAAAAATTGAAACCCTAGGTTAGAAATTAGTGCGGTCCGCGGTGCTTTTATGCGGACCGCGGTGCTTTAATATCACAAGTCCCAGTTGAGGACCGCGGACTGTGGTGCTTTTTTGCGTGGTCCGCGGTGCCTTAGTGCGGACCGCGATTATTTTTATGTGATCCGCGGTGCTCATCTTCAGAGAAGTGGGTAGTCTGAACCCCACTTCAACGCGGACCGCGGTTCTTTTGTTGCGTTCTGTGGTGCCTTAGTGCGGACCGCGGTGCCTTAGTGCGGACCGCGGTGACCATATTCAGAGAGGTGGGTAGTGTGAACCCCACCTCAACGCGGACCGCGGTCCTTTTTGTGCGGTCCGCGATCTGCCACTTCTACAACTCAAATCCAATGTTCTGCTACTTTTTTTTTCTTCATGAATAAATACACTGCTTGGATACTAACAATCTTTAAATGAATTGAACTTGCAGCTTATGGTCCAATCAAGAGGTGGTGGTCGTAAACCAAGCGGAAAGGGTGAATCCTCTCGGGGGAGAGGCAAGGGAATGATCAAACTAACCCCCTAAGTCCGACAAGCAATAAAAGCAACTAGAAAAATAATCAGGGCCATGGATAGAGCTGCTTCCCAATCGGGAAGTAAGTATGCACCCTCCGGAGAGGGATCTGAGTCACACTTGGTACCAGATTTTGTCCCAGACTTCCCGGAGAAGTTCAGATTGAAAAATGAACCTTCTGACTCCCCTCCTGCCCAAGCATCATCACACTCTGAGTAGTCTAAGGGCTCAGCTACAGGGAGTGATCATGAATACTCCACCTCACCCACAGCTTCACTATCGGGTGAGCACTCTGAAGAAGAAGAAGTAGGGGATGAACCCCAAACAGGGGGTGAACCCCAAGTAGGGGGAGTTGAAAGAACAAGAAACCCTTAAGCATGGCAAGATCGGTCTGTGAGTGAACCAGCCTTTAACAAATTCCGGGAATGGTGGTCGGAAAGGAAATTGATACCGGAGCGCAAATTCATCACAAGGGACCTTTTTCTGGACAACCCCAATGTGCGGAGACAGTTCAGGGAGAGAAAAGGATGGGACTATTTCACTTGCCAGATTCCGGAGGCAAATGAGCACCTAGTCAAGGAGTTCTACACTAATTTGGCTTATCTGAAAAAGGACTCCAAAGTGACTAAGGTGCGGAATCTGACTGTACCTTTTGATGGGGATGCAATAAACCAATACCTAGAGTTCGAGGATGACGATGAGATGGAGTACTTAGAAAAATTGAATGCGGGGGATGAGGTCCGTCCATGGCTAGCGGAGCACTTGGCAATCCCAGGTGAAACCCCAGACTGGTTGCAAGCAGGGAAGGTGATTCTAAGGAGAACGTTAAATTTTGAGGCCAAAGGTTGGGAGACATTCGTGTGTAGAAGGCTAGACCCCACCTTTCATGAAAATTCTCTTCCTCTCATGCGGGCTGTGCTGATAGCCTCAATCATGGCAGGGTACCCGATCAATGTCTGGAATGTGATGTCCAGAGTTATTAACCGGGTGGTGAATGAAGGTGATAGAGCCTACCCCTTCCCTAATTTCCTGACCATGTACTTTGAAGACCAAAAGGTAGAAAATAAGAGATTTGATGTAAAGATGAAGCCAAAGACTTCGTTCTCCTGGTACAGCCTTCAAGGTGATGACAACCCCAAGATCAAGAACTTCAAAGGAAAAGCCACTGCTTCCACTGGCCAGTCTGAAGAGCCAGTGGTTGTAGTGGCATCTACTCAGCCTGCCTCAGCCACCCCAGACTTTGCTTTAGGCCCCTCCACTTCAGCAGCCCCAGGCATTCCTTCATCACGAGCATATCTTCTGACTGCCTACAGACTGAGCCAGTCCCTATCCAGTATCAACAACTGGATGCAGGCAGCTACTGCCAAGCTGTCTGTCCTTTCTACATCAGTGGCAGCCGAAGCTGCACCTCCTCCGCCACAGGTCCCACAGTCCGTGAAGGACACTCTCAAGGAACTTCTGGCCAACTAGAAGAAAATACTTGATAACCAAAAGTTGATTCTGGACTATGTTGGCACTCATGGAAAGGCACTAAAAGATCTTTCCAAGGATATAAAGAAGCTGAGGAAGACACGTGCCTCCAAGGAGTCAGTGAAGAAGATAAGGGAGGATATAGATAAGCTGAAGGAGGATCACTTGCCATTGGAATTGTTGTTGCATGACCCTGCTGCCCATCCTGAGCTAGAGCCGGAGATAGAGAGGCCACCAAAGAGGAAGAGAGTGATTTCTCGTACTGAGGGCATTGTGATAGAGTTGGCGGACCCGCAGGGAGGCACCTCGAGTCAGCCACAGCTGCCGGTACAAGCCTAGGTTACAGAAGAGATCCAGGTCCCGATGGAGACACAGGGTTCTGAGGACCAGTCACAGGTTCCCATACAGTCCACAGACCTCGGGACTCATACTCAGGATCCTATGCAGACGGAGGGCCTATAGGGAGTTTCTCTTGACTTTTTCTTCTTAATTTTAAGCTTATTTTGTTAGTTAGCATTGAGGAAAATGCTAGCTCTCATTTGAGGGGGTAGTCCTATTTTGGATTTGGATGAATGTACGTATTTGATACTATTTCATTTTTATTATGCTTTCCTTTTTATTTTGGTATGTACATAACTTTACTAGTCTAGCTACTTTTTGTATTTTTACACTTTTGGTCTGTATATAAAGTTACTTTCTAATGAATATATTCATTCCTCCTTATGTATATTCGATTAATTCCCCTCTTGTATATATTCATTATACTTTACGCATTTTACTTCCCACATTTTTCCTTTTCATAGCTTCTTATTTTGTTTTCGTAGCTTCTTGTTTTGAATTTTCGCGTGCAATAAGCCTTTGGTTTTCTTAAAGCCACGATTCTTTCCAAAGGTGAAATTTGTGTGAATCGGGTGGCTCTTCCCGAGGATGGATGGTGTGACAACCTTCTTAAGGGTTTGAGTCTGTTTTTCTTTTTGATTTTTGTAAATAATAGCTAGTGAGTAAAGGTGCCTCAAGAAAAGCTTCACTTGGGCCTAACATATTTGCCTTTGATCCTATGGTCAAAAATAAATCGTTGTGTTTAGGATGGTGAAAGTTGTGACCTTGAGACTCTTGTGTTGACCGATAATCATCGAGTGATTTTTCGGGACCATTGTGTTTCTCAAATAATAGATAAGGTTGTTGTGGGACCCCAACTCTGTTTCTTTAGCAATCCCATAGTTTGAGTGGTGAGAATTTGAATTGCAAGTCCACGTCCTGTGCCATTAGTCTAGAACTTGCCCTGAATGTTTGTCTAGGCGAAATCCTAAGTGTAGTTTGACTTGAGATGTGATTATAGGCTATCCTTGATCCGAATAATGACTTGAACAGTTCTATAGCCTACCAATGACAATCTCCCTAGTCAACCATTTTGAGCCTTAGACCTTTTTCTTTCAAAAAACCATGATACAAACCTTTACCCGTTCTGGCCCTCTCTTGGTACCCTTTCTTTCCTTAAGCACAAGGAAAAAGCGTAAGTTTGGGGGAGAGACAAGGATTGCAACAAAGTGAAAAAGAAGGTACAAAAAGGAAGAAAAGGAAAGGCAATGAAAAGAAAAGAAAAGAAAAGTAAAAAGTCAAAAAGAATGAACAATTTAGAAGAAATAAAGGGAATCAATGAAAGAAAAGAGATTGAAGGTGTGGAATGCTCAGAAAGGAGAAAAATGATTGAAATGAACAAGAATGAGTGACAGTATGTCTCTCTAACTCCTCATAAAGAGCTTGATGACTCAAAAGGCCAAGAGAAGGTGCGCAAAAGTAAAGCAAATGAAATGCTTAAGGGAAGATGGAACCCACCTAGACCAAATATTCCCTACCTTGAACCAAAAAGCCTTCAATATGTCTCCACAAAAGTCCTATATGATCTTAAGTTGAATGAAGCTTACATTAGTGTCGACTCCCATAAGGGCCAAGCCTATGGTACTTTGAGCCGGACTTGAGTCTTTCCCTTGAGAGAGATGAGTGAACTCCCATTATCCTCGTTCTGAGTGTTACAATTTTCAAGTGAGGTTTACTTAGGGAGAGTTGAGGAGTATGAGTTTGGGTTCCACAATGACCAAAGCAGTAGTAAGAGTTTCGTTGATGAGTCGAGTCAACTCTTGATGCTCTTGTGTCGCACTGAAATCCATGGTGTTAAAAAGTCACATATTGTTAATGATACATTGGAATTGAGGGAAATTGTTAGTACTTAGAGATTTTACCTTATTTTACACTCTTTAGTGCTTAAATTTTGGATAAATGTGTATGAGAAATAGTCTCAAAAGTCTTACTTGTTGTGCTTGTTGCAGGGTTTAGTCAAAAAGGGTGACAAATAGTAAAAAACCTGCTCAAAAAGTAGTGCAACTTGCACAAGTACCAAGAACAAGCACAACCAAAGTTCAACTGACCAGTGCGGACCGCGGTCCACTTAATGCGGTCCGCACTAAAGAGATTCAGAGAGGTGTTTTTGAAGGAAAAACCAACGCGGACCGCGGTCCATTTTATGCGGTCCGCGGTGGAGAGATCAGAGAATGTTTTTGAAGGCCAAACCAACGCGGACCGCGGTCCATTTTATGAGGTCCGTGGTGGAGAGATTCAAAGAGTAGTTTTTGAAGGTCAAAACCAACGCGAACCGCGGTCCATTTTACGCGGTCCGCACTGAGGAGATTCAGAAGGCATCGACATTGAAGGCTAGAAGACCAATGCGGACCGCAGTCCTTCCTTCGCGGTCCGCACTGAAGCCACCGCGGTCGCGGTCGCGGTGCATTTTACGCGAACCGCGGTGGCCAAGTTCAGAGGCCCAGTTTTGTAAGCTAAAAGCCTCAACGCGACCGCGGTCCATTTTGTGCGGTCCGCGGTGACCCCGCAGGGGTATTTTTGTCCAGAAAATTCGGCCCAATATAAATAGTTTCTTTTCTCATTTTTTTAGGTAAGCTTTGTACTGAGATATAGTAGGGAGATCGTGAATGACTTTTCTTCATCTTTTTGAGTACTTTTAGAAGGATTTCAACATTGGATCTTTCAATTTTAGTTTATAATTCAATTATATGGGTTTTGCTTCATCTATTTCTCTGATTTCTTCAATTATTATGAGTAGCTAAACCCATTACCTAGGTTTGTGGCTCAACCCTAGTGTGGGTGTTTAATGGGTCCTTTAAATTAAGGCTTAGATGTTTATGGGTGTTTGGTATTTGGGTCGATTTGTGGTTTTCATGTTAAAATTAGTGGTTGCAAACACTAATTGGTGTTTATTTGACTTGGGTTCTTCTTGAGAAAGAGAACTTGAGTCTAGAAAATCAGCCCAACAAGTCAAGAGATTTAGTCCCAATTAACGGGTTAAACCTAGAGATAGTAAAATCCTACTTGAGCCAATATTGCTTGCATAATTTTGACACCCAATTGGCCTCGAGAGAGAGGCAATTAGGTCAAAGCCACTCAAACTATCGAGAGATATAGAGTGGCTAATTCCGTGCATTGGCTATGTCATGTTCCCCTTGCTAACATCTATGCCTTAGGTATTGGATCCCGTTAAATATTCGCCTAGGAGAAAGTCATAACCCTAGTGCCTTTTATCCATTAAGAAAATAACCAAAAATACATTAGTTAGTTAATTAGCAAATTATCATTAGTATAAACCGTAAATTGTCAAATCAAAAAGTATGAAAAGTGCAATTAAGAGAATGAAACACTACTAGATTACCTAGAAACTCAACTCCAATATTCATAACTCTTTGTGGAATCGATCCCGATCCTTCAGGTAAAAGCTGCTCCGACCCTCATCTTGCTACTTTATAGTAGTGTAGGTGGGCGTCGATCATCAAGCCTAACCTCGGTCAAGTAGTTACGAGGACAGGTCAGGGCCCTACCGTAAAATATATGTATAATAAAGAAAAACAACGGAAAAATCGTTGTAATAAAGACTGAAATGTAACAAGTAAAGAATTAGGGAAAATCAACAAGTCAGAACACAACATTTCAACATGGGGATCTCCCGAGATACCGTCTCATAGTCCCAAACGTAAATGTGCAGGTGGATCTTCTGGAATACCGTTTCGTAGTCCCAAAGTAAATATGCAAGACATGGGGATCTTCCGGAATACCGTTCCGTAGTCCCAAAGTAAATATGCAGTATATGGGGATCTCCCGGAATACCGTTTCGTAGACCCAATGTAAATACGCAGCCAAACAACAAGGTTCAATAATCATGGCACGGAGTCTTACAATCTATCCTAAGTACTCCATCTGTTCCAGTTTATGTGAACTTATTTCCTTTTTGGTCTGTTCCAAAAAGAATGACCTCTTTCTAAATATGGAAATAATGTTGCTTAAACTTACAATTCTACCCTTAATGATAAGCTTTTATAACCACACAAATACTCTGGGCTCCTCTTTTTACTTGTTTAGGATCACAAATTTTAAAACTCTTCATTTTTTCTTAAACTCTGTGTCCAATCAAACTGGTTCACATAAATTGAAACGGAGGGAGTACAAGATAAGGAAAACAGGTAAAACCCACTAAACATTTTGCACGTAGTTCAAGTAGACAGTTAAGGCAAATAAGCATGCTTTCTTAGTCTAACATAATGCTACACAAGCTAATAAGTTCAATTAAGAGGAACGACGGGTTATTCTTTAAAGAAAATCGGGGAATTTAACAAATAGACTGTGTACGTACTCGTCACCTCACGTACGCGGCGCTCATATAACAACAATAGTACCAATTCTAAGGGGAGTTCCTCCACACAAGGTTAGGCAAACCACTTACCTCGAACCAAGCTCAAATCAATCCCAAATTACGCTCTTTCCACGAATATCCGACTCTGAATGTCCCAAATCTATCCAAAATAAATTACATAACATAATTATAACTACAAGAAACTAATCTAACGAACGAAATCAAAGTTAAAGCAAAAAATAGGAAAATCGCTCAAAAAGTCTCCCCGGGCCCACGTCTCAGAATTGGGTAAAAGTCACCAAATACAGACACCCATTCAATCACAAAATTTCCCTTTTCTCCCAATTCAATTTTGTGATATGAACTTCAAATCCTCGAAATTGTCCTTTTCTGCCCGGCGATTCTCGCTTCTGCGATCCCAGAACCGCATCTGCGGCTGGGACTCCGCATCTGTGAGTTTTCATTAAACTCCAGAGTTTGCATCTGTGCGCCTTCGTCCGTATATGCGGATGCGCTTCTGCGGCTAAACGCCCGCTTCTGCGGAGCCTTGGATCCTTCTCACCTCCGCATCTGCGACTACCCTTCTGCAGATGCGGCTCCGCTCATGCGGCTCCCTCGTCGCATATGCGACTCCTGGCCTTTATACCCAAGCCCGCACATGCGACCTAGGGCTCACTTCTGCGGGGCCGCACCTGCGGACCTCCCACCACAGGTGCGAAAGACACCAGAACCAGCAACTCATTAATTTCTCCTAAGTTATTTTCAACCCGTTAAGCACTCGAGGCCCAGGACCTCAATCAAACATACCAACCAATCCTAAAACACCATACGAACTTAGTCGAGCCTTCAAACCACATTGAAAAACATCAAAAATACGAATTATACACGGATTCAAGCCTAATGAACTTTAAAATTTCCAAATTCTACAACGAAGTCGAAACATATCAAATCTTGTCCGAATAACCTCAAATTTTACACACAAGTCACAAATGACACTACGAACCTACTCCAACTTCAGAAATTCCATTTCGAGCCCGATATCAAAATTTTCACTACCGACCAGAATCGCAAAAATTTCAACTTTCGCCAATTCAAGCCTAATACTACTACGGACCTCCAAATCACATTTCGGACGCGTTCCTAAGTCCAAAATCACCTAATGGAGCTAACGGAATCATCAAATTTCAAATCTGAGGTCGTTTACCCACAAGACAATATCCGGTCGACTTTTCCAACTAAAGCTCCCAATTAAGAGACTAAGTGTCTCAATTCACTTCAAAAATCAAAACGAACCCTCTCGGCAAAACAAAATAGTAGAATTAGATTCGGGGGAAGCAGTTAATAGGGGATTGGGTCTCTAACTATCAAAACGACCGATCGGGTTGTTACATATGGGTTCATCAAAATAGAGCGCGTGAGGGCTCTAAAAATCTGCCTTAAACCAATGCCATATTGCCACATGGCCTTTCCAATCTTGACTAGTTAGTGTTTGTTCCAATCTCTCCATAAAACATCTCTCTTCTCAAATAGACCCAACCCCATTAATGCTCAACTTATACGAGTTTTTCCATTAAAAATCAGCTTCCATTAGTATGAATTTCTACTTTTTCAGTTTTTATCTTTGCTTATTATCTCATCCTATACTCCCTCTAGTCCAAAATAAGTGATTTCTGGCCTTTTTCTTGTGGTCCAAAATAAATGATTTTTTCAGATTTCAAGAATGAATTAATTATTTGTTTCCCACATTGCTCTTGGAGTAAATAATGTTGAAGTATGTGTTAGGAGTATTTATGTGAGATAGTAAAGGTTAATATGGTCAATTTTATTACTAATTAATGCTAAAAGGTGGATTTCTTAATCTGCGTGAAAACAGGCAAAAAATCACTTATTTTGGACCGGAGGGAATAACTTTTATTGTTTATTTTGTTGATATATAGGTTTTAAATGTCAAAAGAAAGCGTAAGTCGCATTTGTATGGACGAGGAAGACTTTATGTGGCATTCCATAATGCGATGCGAACATGGTTTATTGTTGCCCATATTCACTTCTTGGTCAAAGAAGAACCTAGGAAGACGATATTGGGCTCGTCTATTTTATGGTGTATATTTGTTGCTTCAAATTGTGCTTATAATTCTGATTGTGTAGTTAATTAATGGGTGGTCTATTTTCACATAATAAGTCGTGCAAGTTGTTTCGATGGAGGGATGGTGAAATTGATGCGCGTTCCAATTTTGTTCTTCCAATATTAGCTGACAAAATTAAGGTGCTTGAAGAGGGACTAGCATATTATGAAAAGGCGTAATGGCTTCCTGGCCCTTAAACTTGTATCGATTTGTAAAGCCGATACATGAACTTATATTTTTCTCATTTTAACACTTCAACTTAACAGAATGAATACTAATAAATACATTTGACCATTGACCAAGCCTATGTGGAAGTGCCACAACTGACATGGCTAAATTGTGTGCAAATCACGTTGGCAAGGCACGTGAATAATTTTATTTTTATTAAAAAATATTAGAAATAGAATAAAATATAAATAAGAAAGAAAAAAAGAAAAAAGACATTTCTATCACCCCTTCTCTTTTCCCCTCCCCTCCCACCTCTCTCATCTTCCCAAGCGAACTCCCCCATACTGTAAAAAAAATTCATTTTCTATCATTCATGTGAAGTATTGCACAAGGGCTGGAAGCATTGCACATTTGATCATTCATTCATGTGAAGTATGCAAAATCCTCCTTTACTTATTTCCTTGTTCCTTTAATGATTTTATTCTCTTGGGGTAAATGTTTCTTTCCTCACTAGATGGAGAACACCCGCATTACATTAAAAAGACACCATCATATGTTTATCGTCATAAACATATATGGGTCTGAAAATATAAAATTGTGGAACTGGTCCTTTTCAATTGAGTGGACAAATTATAATTTGTGTGCTATTAAAATATTTTTATTAATATATACTTTACAACATATTCTGTTCTTGGATGTATTCTTCTGTTAGATTACATATGAGCATATGCTTATGTATAACAGTCTAATTGGAGCTTACCGCCATCAAGAGAACTCCTTCTGTTGGGTCTCCATGTTTAACATCTAAATATAGATCCATCTTTAGTGAAATACTTTGAAATAAAGGCTTTTTGGATGATTTAGGTGTATTGGTCTAAATTTGGATCATTCTTAATAAGTGATAACGGCTAAGGTCAAAGCTTATGTCGACCAACAATAAGGTTCGAATGCTCTAATTCGAACGAGGTCGACATCATAGACCCATTGTACCGGTAGTATAGCTTTAAACTAGAATGAAAGAATATTCTAACAGAATATTCCTACCTTTGTACTTTTCTAGGGTTACTTAAAGAATGTCTCTTATTTATAGGAAAGAGGAGTGAGGAAAAAGACATCAAAAATGCTGAGAGAGAACACTTTGTAACATTGACTGTTGTAAGAATATCTACTTTTGTCCTTTCTATTGATTCTCAAGTTAAAAGAAACATTTTTCATATACAAGATCCAAGAACATTGTGTCGCATCCACGTATCTCGTCATTTGCTTCGTTGACAACGTGGTTGTTAACTATCACTGCTTGATTTTCAGGCACATAATCTTTTATTATTACATTTCTTGCCATTGCATGCATCTATTCCACTGGCTCATACATTCATTGCCAATCATCGTTAGCATCTTTGTCCGAAATTTAATATTACGACATCTTTGTTTATTTTATTCATAGATCTGATAGCTATTAAGATTAACTAGGATTAACCTTCCGTTTCATTTATAAAATATCTCATAAAAGTGTTTATCGCATTTTTGGTAAAACAATATTAGTGGAACAACAATAGATTTTACTGTAAAAGGTGGGTGAATGGGGGAGGGTGTGATTCAGTGGTAGGCGATTATGATTTGAATATGAAGCTTTCATATAGGAGGAAGAAGATGATGGTGGTTGAAAATGGCTGAGGTTTGGAGTTTTTGGTGGACAATTGGATGTGCATGGTGGAGAAAAAAGAGAAAGAAAAAAAAATTAAAATTTTAAAGATTAATTTTTTTTCTAATAATATAGGACCCAGAAATCCACGTGTCATATAATAAAGACTAAATATGTGACATGGCATTGATGCGGCTGTTGAAATAGGCACATTTAGCACGTCTCGAGCCATGACCGAAAGAACATGAAATTGATTTGAGTTGTTCTTCCACCAACCCAACGGTAAGAAATTCTTTGTGAGGGGCTCCAGCGACTTTTGCAAGTAGAATTGGAGTTCAACAATATTCCGGCTACTGGTTTGTTGATGCTCTCCTAGTGTAGACCAAATCAAATAATCTTGAACGCCATCATCATCATCCAAAGTTGTTCTAGATGTTGAAGTATTACTTGAAGGAATACTTGCATCTACAACCGAAGAAGCATCAACAATGTTAGCATAATAATTATATAAAGTTTGTAAATTTTTGTGTAGATCAAAAATACAAGTGTCAATATCAGGAGTTTCAGTTGGTCCAATATCCATATAAGTATATAAAATACTGATTAATTGGCGACACTTTATCATTTTGATAGTAGGGTTTAAAATAGCACCAATTAGGTAAATAAGGAAATTTGGTAGAAATATTTTTTAAACTTATCTAACATAGATCCAACAACAGAAGTATATCCTTCTTTCTTCTTCAAATTATGTAGTAAAGGAGAAATTTCAGCAATATGAACTAAACCATTTACAATAGCAGAATAATAAGCTTCAGAAAACTCAAGTGTAGCCACATAATTTTTTGTAAAAATTGTACAACATCTTCAATGACATCCCAAGTTTAGATGTTAACAAACGGCTAGGATCGGTACAATGAGAATTAGCAACTTCAGTTATAGGCATTCTATATTTATAACGACATCTTAGGAATAAATAAGTATAATTCCACCTAGTAACTATTTCTTCTGGCATGAGTCTTGGTTTTTGTCCATAGTGTACACATTTTTCCTTAAATGCATTTAATCTAGCACTTCTATTATTTCCTTGAATTACACCAACAGTTCTCCTAACTAAAATGATTTCATCTCTAAATAATTCAAGGCCACTCTTCACAATCAAGTTATAAATATGACATGCACATCTAACATGAAATATTTCATAAAGTGGTGGGTGTAGATGCAATTTTAGTATTGTAATAGCAGCATTGTTGTTAGAAGCATTATCAAATGACATACACAAAACTTTTTCTGCAAGATTATAAAATATAGCAACTTCATGGATAGTATTACTTATAAATGCACTGATATGACTTTGATCTTCATCATATTTAAAAGCAATAATATATTTTTGCATACAAAAACTATCATATATCCAATGGCATGTAACGGTCAAATAATTATTTTCATTTACAGCACGACCAATATCAGAAGTAAGAGAAACTCTACAAGAAAGACTAGTGAACAAATAACGTATATATGTCTGATATTGTCCACAAAGCCTAAAGATATCAGATCTACAAGTACTTCTAGGAATACCTATAAACAAAGGGTTATAAATTCTTTGAATATAAGTAACAAGATATGGTGAAGAAGCAAAACTAAAAGGTAAACAACCTAAAACAATCATTTTAGCTAACGGGTAGGTCGAAATGGTTGTTTTTTGCAAAAAATGGTTGTTGACCAACGGTCATTTTTGAATTTGACCGTTGGCAACGATAAAAAAAAATTAAAACAAAATTGGCGGGTTAACGGGTTGAACCGGGTTGTAGCCCGTTAAGAGCTTAGCGGGTTGTAGCGATTTCCGGTGCACCGATTCCCAAAATGTGTACATTTAAAACCCGCTCCCCGCCCAACTGTCCCAGCCCGCCTATTTTAGCTACAGTAACGGGTTGAACCGGGTTGTTAACGGGTCAGCCTGGCCCGATTAACACCTCTAGTATGTACTCACTCGTACAGACCAATATTTTTTAGGAAAACTTACACAAATGTCCCAAATAAGTCTCAAGTCATTAGTCATAAACGTACCAAAACTAGCCAAGCACATATAAAAATTGAAAAATCAAATAAATAAGATTCTTTCTCTCAAAGAATCACATGTAAAAATCTCCTTCCATACTTTTAAGCGTGATTAGCAACATTAGATGCAAGACGGAAAGAAAATTTTATGGATGAGGTAGTAAATAAGGTGATGAAATATAAAAATATATAAAGAAACTTTTTCAATGGGTATAGTTGAAATTCATTGAAAACATATAGATAAGTCAATATACAAAATTTGTAGAAGATTGGAGGTGATTTGGACTGGTTTTGTATCAAAATTCGTAATTAAATCAAGTTCCAAAAATTCTTGTGCGACACATGTATCAAACATGTATCACGCATGTATCTCACACACAGATATACATGGATATACAGTTGATACACAATTGATTAAAAAATGATACATATGTGATACACAAATGATACACAATGTGATACACACATCATTTTTTTTCATGTTCAGATTTTACTTCGAATTTTCAATTCAAACCGTCTCAAAACTTCACCAAATCATCCCAAAACTGATATTCAAACTCCATAAGATGTACCCAATATATTCTAATAACACCTACTCAAAAGAAAACAAAAATTTGACTTTTTTTTTTGCTACAAATAGCCACTTGGCTAATATTAGTAATATTTGACTAATATTAGTAATATTTTATGAATTTATCAATTTTTGTAATGAGCTACTTATAAATGAACATAGCCGGTAATTTCCCTTTTTTTTTATTCGAACTGCTTAGATAAACACAATCAGGAAAGAAATCATAGGTAATTTTAGGGTTGAAAAAAGTGAAAACAAACGGGGTCTTTATGGGTTGTAAGACGTAGAGCGAATAGGATAGAGATTCTTCTAACCGGGCATAAAAAAAGTTAATATTTAATGTTTAGAATTTTCAGCTAACTAGAAATATAAAGTATATTTTAATTATGCGTGCAATACACGTGCTGGGAGTTTCTTGTGATCATGCGTCAAGATAGCTGAAAATGAAAAGGGTCTAGTAATAAGAGTTGTAAATTTTAAGGGGGTGCTAGGACAAGTGACGAAGCTAGGATTTCCATTATGGGAATATAAATATATGAAAATTCAAATACATCATAAAATGAAAGGGAGTCAATATATAATATATAAATATATATACATAAAATAAAAAAATTATCTAGCAATGTTGTGTACTTTTCTGACGAAGGGGTATCAATTGACACCCCTAGGTTAAATGTGGGTCCGCCACCGGCTAGGACCCCTACAAAGTTCCAACGTCACATTGAATAAAAGCTCATAGTTCAAGGGGTTCCTATGTATTATCCCAATTAGTATGATATTGAAATTAATTATTCAAATTTCAAGCTTTATTGAGATGTTTTATGTGTCAAATTAGTCTTTCACCAATCACTTAATTATTTTTCTCCGTTAACTCTAATTTATAACACAATCAGAATGACTTTGTTTTGTTAGTTTTTTCTTTCTTTTCGAGGTGGCGTTTAATATGAGTTAATGGCTAAAAATTGTACAAAGAAATTAATCCAGAAAATATATAATGATTTTAATAAACAAAGGTACGTGTCATGTTAACGTTGACTTCTTTAGAATTTTTCTTTGAGTTACCTTAACATCAAGGAGAAACTACTAATACGATAGGGTGAGAACTGAGAAGTAAAGAGAAATAAAATTCATAAATAACAATGCAAAAAATAATAATTATACAATCAATACAATTTAATATTTATTGTATGTTACCTATTTAATACATCTTTCAGGTTACAAAATATATTACGGGCCAAAATAAATTAGTCCTCGGTAGTGCAAATAATTTATAGCTTGTTTGGCCAAGCTTCTCCAAGTTCAAAAGTATTTTTTTTTCTTAAAATAATAATTTCTTTCCGAATTTGAAACGTTTGGCCAAGCTTTTACGAAAAAAAAATATTTTTGAGGAAGAGCAGAAGTAGTTTTGAAGAAGCAAAGAAAAGTAGTTTCTTCCCATAATCACTTTTTTAAAAAGTATTTTTGAGAAAAATACACTTAGAAACACTTTTTAAAAGGCGAAATACATAAACAACCCCTTTAAGTTGTCCTCAACGATCAACCAGACACCTCAACTGACCACTTTACCAATTTAACACTTCAAGTGGCTATTAAGTGTACCTCGTGAACCCTTCACGCTGACATGACAAAGTGTGTGTTTTATATTCAATTCTAAGCGCGTGAACCCTTCAAAATTAAGTTTTTTATTTATTTTTTGTTAAATTTAACTTTACTTTATGTGGGTTCCACTATATTTTTTATTTTCCACACACTAATTTCACTTTATTCCCAAAATATTTCATCTTCACCATCATATTTACCTGCCCTAAATATGGCAACAGTAACACCTCCACCTTCTATCATTAATTCACCTCTTTTTCAATTTCAAAGTAATAATAATTAATAAAAGCCACTACACTGTAACAATTTCCATGAACGCCCACAAAAATTCAATCCCATTTTTTGACATTTTTCACTCATCGCTAGAGTTGCTGGGTCTTTGCAGGTTTTGTTCGCTGGAGAAAAATGGATGTCAGGATGACTGTTTTAAGTTGTCTCTTTCATGGTATTAAGGTGGAGTTTCAGTTAGTTAAAAATGAAAGAAAAAAATAGAAATGAAGAGATGGGTGCTTTAAAATCTATGGCTTTTTTTCCAGTGAGACAGATGTATGTCGTAGTGTTGCATTTTCTTTTGCGTCTTACTCCCTTTTTTTCAGAGAAGAAGACCTCCAAGGTTTCCTTAAATGGCAACGTACAACACATGATGTCCAGATCTGATTACCCTAACGCATAGAGATGAATGAAAAAAATTTCATTGAAACTCAAACTCCTCTAAAACCATTTGGCCTCTAAATTGTTGTTCAAAATCCCATCATTTTTAGTGATATAATGTGTATCTAAGGCTGTAATGTGGGTTGGGCCTAGCCCGGGACCGGCCCGGGACCCATGTGGGCTTTTGGGCTAAACGGGCCGGCCCGTGGCGGTCCAGGCCTAGGAGCCCATATGGGGTGGGCCTTTCCATTTGAACCGTGAGCTCGGAACCGTTTAGCCCGGGACCGGCAGGCGGGCCTGGGCCGGTTCAAACGGTCCCAACGGCTATTTTTTTTTAAAAAAATTATTTAAAAATTGGCCAACGGTTATAACTTTAAAAACTAGTCGTTGGCCTGCCAATTTAGCTGTTTGACTTTTTTTAAAATAGCCATTTGGCCCCCAAACTTTTTATAATTACACTTTTTCACTATTCTCAACTATAAATACCCCCTCATTCTTTCATTTTTACTCACAAAATCATCAATCTCTTTCATCTCTCTCTAATTTTCTTATATAATTGCTCACTTTATTATTGCAATTTGTCAAAAATTGTGAAGTTGGTGACTTGAAGTATTCAAGTCTTCAACATTATACAATTTTCAAGAAGTCGTCAATTCGGTAAACTCGTTCCAACTCTTAAGTTTTAATATTATAGTTTTGTTTGTTTAATTTGTTTTTCTTATAATTAATATGGACTTTTCTTTGGAAAAAAATATTTGGTGGTAAGGGAAAATCTAAAATTGGTGAATCTAGTAGGCAAGCTACTACTACTCCCCCGGCCCCGGTTCCCCGACCCAGACCTATTACCCGTCCTCCTCCACCTGTTATTCTTGATAGTGATAACCCTTGTTTTCAATTTACCGATAGTGAATTTATACATGATATTACATCAGGTCAACAATTAAATGATGAATATATGAATGTTCTTTATGGTAATCAAACTATCGATGAAAATTATGAGAAAAATGATGATTTAGATGAAACACAACAGGATTTAGATGATATACCTACTAGTCATGTTGCTAACCAAACTGATAATAATCCAAATGATGCCCCGCCTGACCATCCTGTAGTAACCACTACTTTTAATGGACAACCTTCTAAACTGTGTGAAACATCTCTTGTTTGGCACTTTTTTACTCAACTAAGAGATCAAAATAAGGCTAAGTGCAAAACTTGTGGGCTCTTGATGGCTCATAATTTTACTGGAGAATGTGGTGGTACGGGTAGTTTGACTAGACACTTACAGAAATACCCTAATGATAAAGCTTGATGGCTTCAAATGAAAGCTAAGCAAGAGGGGACAAGTGTAGGTACTCAAGTTAACCCTAGTACCGGGTCAAATCTAGTTCAACCGGGAATTAACACTGTTACCGGTGGCATTTTATATTACGATCCAAATAAGGATCGTGAAGAATTGGCAAAAATGATTACTGTTATGTGCTTATCATATAGTTTTCCCTCTAACCCTCACTTTGTCCATTATATTAGAAGAATTTTTAATCCTACTTATAAATGATGACCTCGCACAACCGTAAAGGCTAATATTTATAAATATAAACATGAATATGAACAATATTTGCGCTATTTATTTACTCATATTAGTAATCGTGTTTCTATTACTACTGATATTGGTAAGAGTGGTAATGACTGGGTGATTATCTTATTGTTACCACACATTGGATTGATGAAAAATGGATAATGCAAAAGCGCATTATTGCTTATAGAATAATTAATTCACGTCACACAGGTAAGTTTATTGCTAACACAATTACAAATATTTGTAAATATTTTTGCATTAGAGATAAATGGCAGTTTGAATGGATTATGCTTCTAGTAACACTAATGCTATAGGCTTTCTTACAACTACACTAAGTCTTGCATTTAGTAATATTTTCCATGTTAGATGTATTTGTCATATTTACCATTTAATCGTCAGTGATGGTCTGAAAATTTTAAATGTTGAAATTGCAAAGGTTAAATTCGCTCTTCATTAGTTTTTTTATTCAAACCGTAGAAGTAGAGTTAGAGACTATTTTAAAAAATGTGATGAATTTGACCTTAGAGAAAGAAAGGTTCCTAAACCTTGTCCGACTAGATGGAATTACTTGTATGAAAGTTTAGTTGTTGCATATGAATATAGAAACCCAATAAGTGCAACGTATAATGCTCATGTTGGTGGTGGTAATGATGATGATGATGATGAACACCTTACAAATCAAGATTGGACTAATGTTAAAATTCTTCTAAATTTTTTAGAACATTTTCATGTTGCTACAAATGAATTATCTGGGTAATATTATGCTACTATTTCTAACTGTTTAGTTTATATTTCAACACTTGCAGATTTATTTACTCAATTTTCAGAGCGTGAGGTAATTTACCAATGTGCTATTCAGGTGGTATTAGTACCTTGTTGTGCTCATTCCATTGGGGGAAGGAAGACTAAGAAAGATATTGTCATTTTTTTTAATGTCGTATTAATAAACATTATAAGGCGTTTCCTTTAATATTTCTTTATAATTTTTTTGTGTTTAAACTTGAATTACATGATATAAGTTATGATTATATAATATAATTTACAATAAATTGCCTTAGATAATATAATATAATTACATATAAAAAAATTGCCAACGGTTTTTTAAAAAAAATAGTCATTTGGCCCCCAAACTTTTTATAATTACACTTTTCCTTATTCTCAACTATAAATATCCCCCATTCTTTCATTTTTACTCACAAAATCATCAATCTCTCTCAATCTCAAACTCAAATTGAAGTCTTCAAGTCTTCACTCATCTCTCATTTCTCAAACTCAAATTCTCAATTCAAGTTAAATCATGCCCGGTGATTCTAGAGTTACCCCATTTGTTCGGGAACACTATAATGTGGTAGAAGAAAATGAAGAAACTTACACGGTAACGTGCAAGTACTGTGGTCAAGTCTTCACTCGGCGTGCAAAGTTGGAGGGCACGGGCCCTTTAAGGAGGCATACAATAAAGTATTGTCAAGCGCGTCCTCAAGACATTCGTATTTAAGATTTTAAATTTATTTCAAACAATTTGTGTTATTTTAAAATTATTAGACGTATTATGCTTAATGTTATAGTTTGTTAGATTAATTTGAAGTATTATTAATTTATTATGCAATGGTAAGTGCAAATTTGAATATCTCTTTACTATTTTTTTTGTGTTTAAATTTGAATTACAAGTTTCAAGTCACAAGATTTACAAGAAAGTGTTTTAGATAAATAAAATTAAAAAAAAATAGCCCGGAACATTTAAGTCCGTTTAGGCCCATATGGGCTTAGGCCCACAGTGGGCCGGTTCCACCCATTAGAACCGTTTGGCCCGGAACCGCTTGAACCCGACCCGTCTGAGCCCGGCCCACATTACACCCTTATGTATCTCATCCAAATTTTTCTGAAAATTACTAGGAAATTAACGTGAGAGATTTTTTTTTTGGGGGGGGGTGGGGGTGGGGAGTGAGTGGGAGGGTGGGGAATGGAGAAAGGCAAAGGAAGAAGATGAATAGTAAGGGGGCGGCAGTGGTCTAGTTAATAGTAGTAAAAAATATTTTTTTGTTTCTTTAAATTTATTTGATTTTGATTAATTACATTTGTGCAATTTTTTATTTTAATTTACATGTCATCCTTTAATTGGTTCATTTGATATGTCATTAGCAAGTGTACTTCACGTACATGGCTTGCTGGACTCGAATGTTTACAAGGTACACTTAATAGTCACTTGAAGTATTAAATTGGTAAAGTGGTCAGTCGTTGATCGTTGAGAATAACTTAAGGAGTTGTTTATGTATTTCGTCTTTTTAAAAGTTTGGCCAAACACTAATTACTGCTTAGAAGTACGTTTTAAATTAATTAGTCAAACACAAAAAATACACTTCTCAAAATAAGTTGATCTTTCAGCTTGGCCAAACGGGCTATTAACCTCACGGCATAAAATAATATTGCACACCAAAGTACTTAAAAACTCTCTGCCAGTAAGGCATAACAACATGAAAACAGTTATAAACCAAAGGGAAAACAAATTAAGAAAATCAAATTATTTGGTTTCTTAAAGTGAAAAAATAAGTAGGTTTTCCAAATAAAACAGGTATGGACTGGTAGATAAATCATCATACAAACTAGAATTGACAAAATCATACAAAAAGAATCAAATATGTAGGTTAAGAAATGTAAATAAAAGTGTGGCATTGTGGGTTTGATTGACAAAGAATCAGAAAAAAGATTGGTGTGGCTCGTGAACTCAAATTTCACTCAAATTTAAACAAGCCGCTGCAAAAGTCACCTCATTTAGAAATCTTTACATTGTGGAGTTCAATATACAAACAAGCTTCAGCTAGAAGCATTCCAAGTCTTCTTGATATTTCACAAATGAAGCAGAAGATTGTTTTATACAAAAAAAAAAAAAAAAAAAAAAAAGGTTTTTTTAAAAAAAAAAAAAAAAAAAAAAAAAACATATTGATAAGAACTTCTGCATAAGCTGTAGCAAAGTAAAAAAATCAGTGCGCGCGATCGTGTAAGAAACACAGCTAAGACAGTCTGATAGCCATTTCTTGAAGAAGTGCTCGCTTCTGTGATGTATTAATTACTTGATTGGATTCAGCATTCTCAAGCACATCTGCAATTATGGCTGCTGCATGACCTAGAGGTTCTTCTGCTGCTCTCTTCAGCATAAAAGCCTGTAAAAGACAAGTGTTAGATGTATGTGTGTGTATAATCTGAAGAAACTTCACCACCATATCACCAAGCAAGTTGAGTTCGGCACTATATAAGCCCCACGTTATCTAAAAGAAAAAAAGCGGGGAGGGGAAGAGAATGACAATGAATCAAGAGAATACACCATATCAAGCCTAAACATACATCAATTTCCATCAGAAAAGACCAGTTTCCATGCAGCTAAAGATACAGAGAAATGAATGATAAAATTAAAATTTTCCAGTCCCACCACTTCCAAATCGTGAGAACCTTAAATCCATGATGTTCGGATAATTATTAGACAGTAATGCAGGCATGCCAGATACAATGGCCTCAGATCCATGTTTCAGCTGATAAAAATTTAAGCACGCTGTTGAATTTTGAGGAAGGAAACCTGTCCATGATGTGTTATCGTCAATGTACAGGGTTGCTGATTCCAAGGTTCTCCATCTACTTGAACAGGAAATGCAGCAAAAAGTTGAATTTTAATCACTTGTCCTTGTGCAAGCCTCCGAGCTTTGGAAAGCCCCACCTGATTGTAAGAACAATGCCCTTATCACACAAGTTTAATATATAAAAGCAGCTGAAAGATAAAATGAACCATAATGAAACTTTATGTCAGAAACAACTGCATTGTCTAATAGATTCAAACAGGAGCAGTTGAACCCAATTCAAAATAACCCCTCAGCAAAAACCATCAACTGTTTCTTCTTCTCCGTTTACTTTCGCCCTAAACTATATCTGCAACAACTCTTGCCACAGAACTACTGAACTACCAGAATCATTTTTCAAGTACAGAACTACCAGATATAACTATTGGTCAGACTCCAACTAGGGATATGAACACAAAATAACAGCTAAGTGCTTAAAAGAAATCACTGAACAGTATTGAAACGTCTCTCAGGAAACAAAGCTTCGAAATGATGATTACTTTTACCACATAAACATCATCTCAGGAATTCCCAAAATATACCTGAAGCTTCCCAAGATGCCAGGTACCAGAAATGCTAACAACCTCCAGCATCTTATCGTGCATGGATTGAGGATCAAGGTTATCATAGCTTTCATCTTCGTTCTGCCACAAGTCTACTCCGCCCATGTAGCTCCCAATATTAGCTACAAGAACACCTTCTGCATCCTAGAAAGAGTAAACGGCACTACAGCATGATCGTTTCACAACAGATCAATTAACTAGTAATTGTATTTTAAGTAGCCTCCAGACAAGATAATGTAAAACATCAACCACAATTTTTTTAATAATTATGAAACTTGCAAAATGAATACTATATGTTATACGACAAGAAGTCAGTATGTTAAATGACTAAAAGTAAAAGTTCAAAGCATATGAATTTTTCAAAAGGAGTTTGTAGCTGTGCATTTGACACTTGCCTCAGGAACCTCGATCTCAACACCATCAACCTCCACATGAACTTGCCATGGAAAATCTGCAAATGTCCTATCCATGATACTCCTGGCGCCTTCTCTGGCATAAAGGACTTTGTTCATGAACTGCAACAATGTTGCCAAATATTTTCAGCACTGACAGAAATACACATCGACAAATATATGAACTTAAATTAATCAATTACACAAAAAACTCCTACAAGAATAAAAATCATGACCTCAATCTCTGAATACAAATAAACACAATTTATTATTACATAAATACAGAACACATAAGCAAAGACGATTAAATCTTAGACAATTATTAGCATCCACAAGAACCCCCTCAGATGAGAGAGTTCACTAAGTAGCCAACTTATTGCGGGCTAACTTATTGTAAGAGCTTGTCAACTTAACCCACTTTTGGAAAGAGCAGAGGAAAACCTATATAATGAACTCACTGAACTGGATTTATGTTAAACATGAAAAGGCATAAGAGTTCATGGCTAGCAAACACCATGTCATGGATACTCAACTCTCCAAATTTTCAAAAATTTAGATATATCGATTGCCCAAAAGTAATGAAGTTCAGGAATCTCTAAAAGAGATGAATATCAGAAACACAAGGATAAATCGTTATCAATAACGTGCATATAAAGTTGAATGCTACTGTATATGAGAAGACATGTTTTAACAGGTATGCAACATAAAGCAACTGTTAAGCAGAGTAGATCGGCAGGTGGCACCAATAAACCATGAAGAAAGCTCGGACGAACACGTTGAGAACAAATTCAGAGACAATCAGAAATGTCAAAAGCGAAGATTGATATCTGAAAAAGATTAGCCCAAGAAACTGTATGCAAGACAAGATTTTGTCTTTCTTTTATTGATGAACAGAAATGCATGTTAAAAAAAGAAAGCATTCAGGTCTGAGATATTAGAGTAGTCATTAGTCAAGTCTAGAACATCTAGGTGAGGTTCATATTTCATTTAAAGATTCTGTCCTCCAGAACTTCTGCTTTCCCCCTCTGAGAAAACTGAAGAACATATTACTAGTGGCACCTGACTCTATGTTCAGCAGCCTATTGGAAAATGGTCTAACAACTGTTCTTTTACACAATCGCCACAAATGTGGAACAAAATTTATTGAAGAATAAAAAGTAACTATAAAAAGAAACGCTTTCAAGAGAGAGTGCACTATAATTAGGCCAAAATACCCTCAAAAGAAACTAATAACTCTTTGGAAGTATAGCATCAAAGCAAGAGCAAAACTTATAAGGTTTACATCGAGCAAATTTGTTTGTTTTGGCATCATTCTACCATTTTATAATATTAAATAGTTGTATTTTAAACAGAGATGTATTTTTTTGTTAGCTTTTTGGTGCAATCTGGTAATTGAACATGATGTAGATGGAATGCTAGATACAATAGAGGGTTTGCACAACCTGTAATTATGCCTGATGCACTGGCTTAGTGCATAAATTTATAATATCTTTAATTACTTATCAAAAAAAAAAATATATTAAATAGTTTTAGGTCTTCCATCAAATACATCAATTATCGAAGCAAAACTTTGAAGCTACAGACCTATTTGGTATCATATCAATCCCATTAACCCAATTATCATGCTTCACATCCTCTAAAAACAAAAAGATATCTGCATTACCTGATTGTAGAACTTTTCCGGGTTTTCCTCCCTCATATTATGGATTTCTAATGCAACCTTCGCATCGCAACCAACACCTGGAATATCAGTTCCCAACAATAATCAAATTCTATATCTAAGAAAGTGAAAAACTCATCATAATATTTCCAAGCAAAATATTCTACATTTTTTCAGGTCACAGAGAGATAATTTAGATTTTAGATATCAGTATTATCTATGACATGAAGAGGATATCAACATACCAAGGTAGTTGTTCAAGAACTTTGGAGGTTGAAGCAGCTCTCCTTGTTGGTTCAAGATTGAAACTTTCCAACGATCAAGGATGGTTACCGCTGCTTGTTCAATATCATGCAAAAGTGTGCAAAGACCTCCTTGCCTTTCAACTGAACCCAAGCCACCTCCCCAGGAAAGAACTCTAGCCAAATCATTTCCCGTCCCAGCAGGAAGTATTGCTACTGGTGGGGGTGAAACAAAGTTTTGTTTATCTATAGCATTTAAAACCCATCCAACAGTACCATCTCCTCCACAGATGAGAATCCTGAAGTGAGGGACCCTTCTGAATAGATAAAGACCTACTTCTGGTCCTTCTGTTGAGCTCAACTCAAAGACCTAATTAGCATATTCACGCAACATCAGACCAAGACACTCGCTCACGGACATCAAATTGTTGAATCTACTGAAAGGTAGACTACACTATGAGTGCTTTTAGTAAAATAACAAATCGCCTTCCATGTTATTCATTATGAAGGAGCTATAGTTAAGCTGGCATAATAAGTGGAACTCAAGAAAAAGCTATTCTACATTAGAACTCAGTAAAAAGGGGAGAACTATAACTTCATTCTATCTAATTCTCTCCCTTCACCTTGATAGATATCTGTGTAAGTCAAATTTTACAATCCTCAATAGTCAATTCAACTGAAAATGAAGATTAACAAGTCTCCTTTGACAAATGCCTTATAATTATGTCATACTAGCATGTTAAAAGATCAGGCTATATGTAGAGATGGTGAACATGTAGCAATTATCAGTTGAAAGGTGCTCAAACACTTAGAGATATCTTAATAAAGTATATGTTATTATTCACTAAGACAGACAAGTGACTTCTAATAGCTACGAGCTCCCCAGGCCCTTTAAAGGACAGCAGAAGTAGTTTGTCAACCAATTCGTTTTTTCGTAACCAAGGGCCTGTGGCACACGCGCCTCTCTTTTTTTGGGATATGGCAAACCCTAATTGGTCGACTAAGTCAATTCTTATGGTAGTAACATATCTTAACATGTAAGTAATCCATGCATAGATAGAGGAAGAACACATTTCCATGCAATTGTGCCAAAAGAAAAGCGACTAGCTAAGGGAGCTTGCTCTAAATGACCTGACCTGCACAGGATTTAATAAAATGTTCAACCGCTGCCTAAGTGAATCTCCTCGCTGAGCTCCACTTTTCTTGTTTAGAAAAACTAGCAGAGGCCTAGCATCTGGAGGCAAATCAGTCAATTCATATTTCTGTTTCATCCGTATTAACTGAGACTCATCCTTCTGATTGATTGATGAACTCCTCTTGAAGCTGGGTATAGATACCAGCTTTTTCAGAACACTTCCTTGCTGCTGATCTACAGCCTCTCTAAGTATACCACCATTACAATTTTCCTCTACTTTATAAGTACCATTTACTTGATGAGTATCTGCAGTGCTTTCAGTGGTTGTCTCGCCAGTATTATCACCATTGCCTTTGTCAGCAGAGACCTCATTTAAATGATTTTTATTTTTGTGTTTGTATTTCTTGCTTTGACTTCTAATACTAGCACGTACTGAAGATGCAATTTCATTGGCTCCTTGTGTGATAGAACTCAGCAGTCCACCAGAGGACATCCTAGTTAACTCTTTAACATGAAGAGGCGATAAAATAAGCCTTCTGAAAGGGCCCAGGTCACAAATATCACCAGTTTCATGGAACATATTAGCATGGCAATCAATGTGAACCAGGCGCTGACACCATAAGCAACACCATATAGGGGAACCCCCAAGAAACGAACTGCTGCACGGCTCTTCACAGTAGCTGCAGAAAGAGTCATCTGGTTGATCTGCTACCTCTGTCCACCGAACTGCCCACTGATGTACCACATGTTTATATCCAAACATTGATCCACATTTGCAATCCTTATGAGCACTCGATGAGCAACTAAGATGAGCTGCTGCACCACAAGTGCAACAGCAATTAAAAAAACTCTCTGATGCCACCATTGGTCCAAGAGTTTGAGATGGCGACATGGACTCTAAGCAGACACAGCAATTTAAACTTTTCCCTCGAGATACAGATTCCAAAGTCCAACTATGAGAAGCTACAGGGACCTTATACCTGGATTTCGGGTTTTTCTTTGACCTAGCTATAGCTTTCATCCAACTAATGTTTACGTTCTTTCTCCACTGGAAAGCAGTGTAAATGATAGTGAGAATCCCGACTAAACCAGCAATGAAACAACAGAGAACAAAAAACCACGACTCCGCCATCTCGGAGGGATTTTTGCTGATCCAGCTAGCAAGCGGAATATCTAATTCTCGATAGTCTTCCATTTCTTAAATTCTATATTCCCTTACTGCAAAAAACATCTCCAGAACATAACCTAAAGTAACAAACTAATAGCCAGAAAGGGCATTAACCTAACATATATAATTGCATTATGCAGCTTCCACTGAACACCTATCTGAAGCCCCACAAGCTGGCTATGAGTTCCCTGAGGTCAGTTATTTTGTTCCTCCAATAATCACATACGTTCCAGTGAAGTACTCAGGTAATGGTGGTTGTACACTCCAAATTTGCAATCCTGCTTATTTTATTCGCCATATCAAAGGGCTTTAAACCTTTCAACAAAGGTAGCAAAGCCAAAACAATACCCTGCAAGTAAAAAGAATAAATTTTTCATCGAAGCATTCAAAAATTACAACCTAAGTTCTTGTAAGTTGTAACAATAGCCTCTCTTTGGATTGCAACGAAACAAAAGTAGCTTATTACTCCCTCCCTTCTAGAAAGAATGATGGATTTCAGAGTACAAGCTAAAAGCATCTAATTTTTGGTCTGAATCCGGACATCAGACATTGACTTCCCAATATTTTTGAAATTTACTTTTTACATAGTTAGAAACTACATATGAAGTACTACAAACTACAAAATTATCATTATCAAAAATATTTAGAAGACGTTTGAAAAAGAAAAAAATTAGAGTCAAACGAAAATTAGTTTTATTCCCCAGATAGTAATAGTGTCACGTAAAATGGGACAAAGTAAGGACTACACATCACTCTCCCACGGAAAAGAGAAGGCAAAAAAAAAAAATTGAGAAGAAGATGCTCGTCATTGAAAAAGTGTGAAAAGAGATTGGCAACCTGGAAAATGCAATATCTATCATTGAGTGGCAGATGGACATTTATCAACAGTGTCCTTGATAGTATTCCAACCTATTGTATGTTACTTGACCCCATGACAGGCTCAATACTAAAGCGGCTAGATAGACTAAGAAGGAGATTCTTAGGGGATGGAAACAGCACAACCCAAAAGTTCTCATTGGTGAAATGGTCTAAAGTAACTCAACCAAAAGCTCAACTGCTCAAGGGGGTTTGGGAATCAGAAACCTGAAGTATCACAACAAAAGCATGCTAATGAAGTGGCTTTGGAGATATGGGCAACATGAGGCAGGTTACTGGAAGAGAATCATAGCTGCTAAATATGGTGCCCAAAATCATTGGTGTACCAAGGAAAGGACATGACCACATGGGGTGGGAGTATGGAAGCACATCAGCAGCCACAACAGAGATTTTTTCCAGAATATCTCTTTCAATGTTGGAAAAGGTTTACACATTAGACTCTGGAAAGGCAAATGGCTTGGCAGCAACCTTAAAGGAGTCCTTCCCAAGGTCATATCAAATTGCATGCAATCAGGATGCATCAATTGCTCAGTACAAGGATGGGAAAAAGCTGGAACCCTATTTTCAGAAGAAACCTCTATGACTGTGAAATCAATGTCCTACTCACACTCTTTACAACTTTGGAAGAATACAACTTTGACATACACCAACGTGACAGAATCTTGTGGAGAAGATCAAAAGGTGGGAAGTACACAGTCAAGGCTTGCTATGAACATTTGTGCTCTCAAAATGGTATATTAGAGGACTGGTCGTGGAAGCATGTGTGGAAGATTAGGCTACCTCTAAAGATTTCCTGCTTTTCCTGGATAGCACTTAAAGGAGCATGCCTAACACAGGATAACCTCAGTAAGAGAGGCATAATCCTAGTGAACAGATGCTATCTGTGCCACCAAAGTTCAGAGAATGTCAGCCACCTATTTCTGCATTGCCCTTTCACAGCTGATTTCTGGAACTGCTTCTGCTCTATTTTTGGTTTATACTGGGTCATGACTCAAGCAGTCAAGGAAGCATTTATTAGTTGCATTTTTAAAGAGTGGGATAAACCATCACAAGGATCTGGAGAACGATCCCAGCAGCAATTTTTTGGTGTGTTTGGACTGAAAGAAATCGCACATGTTTTAATGGAATCTCAACTCCAACTCACTCTCTTTAGGCCAGATGCTTAGCTAGATTGCTCAGTTGGCATTTTCATTCCCCTGTAAACAATGTTGACAAGTTTTTGGATTTTATTAGTTCCCTAGAGTCTCGCATAGATATTACTCTGGAGCCGACGATTTGTTCTGTTTTTGTCATCTTTTTAATTATGCATCTTCTGGATACCTTCATTAATGATAATTACTTCATCAAAAAAAAAAGAGATTCTCTTCGGTCCAATCTATACATATATATAAAGCTGGGCCTAGCAAAGCTGATGTGGCATGCCTCTAAAGCCATAATACCTATTTTTCTTTTATCTTCTTTTTTTGACATTTCTTCTTTTTCTTTTAATTAATACTCCAGCATAAAAGAGACGCCTTTTCCCATCCCCTCAATAGTTACTTCTCTTTCAATTCTTATTAATTACTCTCCCAAACATAACGTATATCCCCTCTAAGTTCCTACAGATTTTCTAATCTTTGTCCACTCGTAATTTATGTACCCACGAAATCAACAAATACCAGTACCTTTCTCCTCAAATTTGCAGGGGCTCTGGTGATTTTTCCTCGTCCTTTTGATGTGGGTTTGGAGCAGGTGATCAAACACAACCATCATAATCACCTTCAGATTTTTTTTTCTTTTGTGCGCGCGTTTAAATTTGCCTTCTTCTGTTTCAGCATTAACATATAAACTTTTTGCACAATTTTGCAGTGACGAAGATAACAACGGCAGAAAGCACTGCCATGAAAAAGGTAAGGAAGTATTTATCTATTTTCTACAACAGTTATTGATTGTACCAGTTATCTCAACCCGTTCATCAATTGAGCAGTTTTGGGTTAGCAAGAATCACTTTCCAGTGTGATTTCTGGGGAATTTTGGGGGTTGCGGAAACTCCAAATAATTGATGTTACAATGAATAGGTTTGAAGGTTCCATTACTTCTTTCATATATGATCCATCTACAAAGCAGTTATTTTTGTCTTATATCTGTTTTCAATTTAACTATCACTAGCAAGTCACAGCTATTCCACAATAAAACAATGGTATTTTGAAACCGAAGTGCAAAATACGGTTCACTGCACGGTGGTGATATTATGGTTTGCTTCACTTCTGATTATATCTGTGGAATGATCATTTAGTTTTTTTAATCATGTTGTTGTATGCTCCTTCCTTTGTTTGGGACACCTAGGATTGTATTTTCTTCTTGGTATTGATAGAGGTGTTGAAGTTCTTCAATCTTGGTTATATAATTGCCGGCCAATAATAGTTATATTAGAAATTTTTCTACATACCATATATTAATAGCAATTGATGTCAAATTCGTAACTTTTGGTGCTTCACATTACAGTATTTTATCGCTACCACTATGATATGTAGTACATCACCACTCTTGTTAAGTATTTTCCATTATATATTGTATTCAAACACGTTAAGCTTCTTCTCTTATTCGCCTTCTTACTGAAGTCTTTCATTCCTAAAAGTTTTCTTGCCCCTTTCTTGAAGCTCAATCTTTTACTACATTTCATAGTAACGTAACTATTGCATTTTTCTCTTTTGCTTTTAATGATGAATTTTTTTGACTCTTTATTAATCCATCAAGCATGGTTGAAAACTTCTTCTTTTTGTTTCTTTCTTCATGTTGCTTGGTATTTGGACAAATTCCTTATGGGCTATAATATATCTGATAAAACACAACATATATAGCAAATATGTTAATAAGGAATCCAATTGTGAAGTTTGTTAAAGAGGGGCCAAGACAGATTCCTCTCTAGCTTGACACACTTAATAAAATTTCTGAAAATTGTTCTGATTAATTTCTCTCAGGTACAAGCAATTTTATATGACATTGCCTCCTTCCTAGAATATTATAGATGCAATTAGTCCTCTTCTTTTTGGAAAAAGTGGACTAATTTCCATGTTTTCTTCCTTCTTTTTTTTTGGCATATTTAGAGTTTATATTCTCTTGAAATTAAACTAACTGATGTGGCAGAACACATTGTGCAAGAATATCTTTCCTTTCTCTCACTTTCTTCAATCCAATTTGTTAACTTTATATTTTCAATTTTACCTTTTTCTGCATTAATGTTTGCATATTTTCCCCTACTCTTATAAGTGTTATTACATCAACTTATCACACCCTTTTGCTAATTATTGCGAGTAATTAAGTGTCTGCAATTAATCTTCTCATCCTTTTCAGTATCTAATATTTTCTATTAAAAGAATAAGTAATGGATGTGTACTAATCCTTGTGCCTTCTCAGATTCATTATTGTATTATATATATATATATATATATAACCAGTGTTATCTAAAGCCGAAATTAAGTTATAGTTAGTAGAATAAGCTTAGTTCAATAACTTCTAAAATATGTTTTTATAGAGTATTGAAAAATGTTGTTTATACCTGTTTTTCTTTTTAAATAACTATATGTGTTTGTCTACTCAGTGTTATTTTCTACAAGCAAGAAGAATTTGTTACTAGCTTCTGTTATCGCTATTGATACTTGGTGAGATCATTAACCAGGTGCAATCATCCCTCCACCACCAAGTTGAGGCAAATTACTTAGATGACATTTGTTTTAGAGTTTGCAAAATCTGACTTTGCAAACATGGTGTTCAATTTTTTGGATAAGTGTTGTCTTATCTGTTTTGCCCAAGAAAGAGTAAAAATTTCAAAATATTCCAGTCTTAGTTTTTCAGATCTTTCAAAAATTCAAATATTAGTCATTAGTTGCAATTATGTTCCAATTGATGGGAGTTAAGCTTTAGAAAGATGGTTGAATTCTGTATGTGTATTCATGTAGTTCCTCTCAATGAAGTTACATCTGAATCCAAGAATGGACTTCAATATGGAATGTCTTTCTCTTCAAGGATTTTAAATCAGAGCAAACTTATGGTATTACTCATGAGTTCTTGGCTATAACTGTTCATGAATTTTGTGACTACTTCAGATATTCAATCCGCCGGACCGTCGCATCATACTAACAAAAGTAGCTACAGAGTTGGGATTTCAGAGTTATGAAGCGTGTTTAGAGGAAAATTTAGTTCATCTAGATCTGTTGAGAAAAACAACAGTAAAATTGTATTGAAAAACTCTTAGTACAAACCTTATTCATACTCAACTTGAAACAATCGTTTAGTAGTGGCATAATGACTTACTGCCTCCTCTACACTAGCATTATAAGCTTCATCATCCTTTCTTCCTTTTCGGTTGTAGTCTATCGTACTAACATTTCCGTCTTTGTAATCCCTCTGTTTAATATGTTTGCTTGATTTTTTTTTTTAAATGTTTTTCTTAATTGTCTCATGCGAGAAGATAGTAATGATATACCAAAACTAACCTTTTTTATGGTGATTTACAGTATTAAGTAATGTATTTTTTAAATTGTTATCTTAGCCACTGCT
>ML269287.1:51038-93821 GCA_005239495.1 Nicotiana undulata | reverse complement strand
ATTAGATGTAGTTTTTCTTGTATCCCCAGTATGTACACATATCTTATCTTATCGCTTAAGTTCTGATATTATTGCTGCCTCGTTAACATGTTTCCCCTATTTGTTCCCATGTCTCTTCTATTTGATCATACTTGTCTTCATTATCGGTTATTTCTTGTTCATATATTTGCTTAGACTAGGACAGGTGGTCGTATTATGCTAAGTCTAGCCTCGTCACTACTTCGGCCGGGGTTAGGCTTGGCACTTACTCAGTACATGGGGTCGGTTGTACTGATACTACACTGCACTTCCTTGTGTTGTGCAGACCCTGCTACCGGACCCCGTGGAGCGTTCTGAGGGAGATACCTTCAGTCCACGTCAGAGCTTCGAGGTATACACTGGCGTTCGTGGATCCCGAGGCTTCTTTCTTTTACTGCTTCATTGTCTTTTCCTTATTTCCAAGACAGTGTTGTATTTTTCATTTCCAGACTTGTATTTAGTATTCCAGTAGCTAGTCCGTGGGATTGTGACACCCCGGTTTTGGGATTGTTCGTTGTAGATGTCTTATTATTTCATTTTGAGTTTTTCTAAGATAATATTATTATTTCTCTGCTGTGAAACAATTGAAGTGATTTGGAAGGCTCAGTAAAGTTTTGAGAGTTACTAGTGTGGGAAGTTTTACGTTATTTCATGTTTGTCATGTCTTTATTCTCCGCATTCTTAAAGTTTAGTTATTTCTATTAAGCAATGCTTTCAGGATTTTGTTGGGAATTTGTCGAAAGGGACGAACTATCGTTTCGTTCAGTATTAAATGATTTTTAAATTGCTATTGCAGGTTATACGTTGGCTGGCCTAGCAGGTTCAACGTTAGGCGCAGTCATGGCCCAAAGGGTGGGAAATTGGGTTTTGACACCATGACATTCCTCAACATATGCAATTGTTGATTTTCTATCACGGGTTAAAACCTTCTGCTAGAAATGTGATAGATGCACTGCAGGAGGTTCTGTAATGGGAAAAACCACAGAGGAAGCATTGCAACTGTTGAATGAAATCTCTGAGAATGCTATCGAATGGCCATCTAAGCGTGTAATCATTAAAAAGGTTGCTACGGTAAATCAAGTTGATGCTTTAAATACACTAACGCAATAGATTGTTTCTTTGGCACACAAGTTTGAATCTTTTCAGGTGAATGCACAACAAACAAACCAATCTGAGACTTGTGACATGTGCGGAGGAAACCACCAAAACCATGAATGTCAAGCAACCAATCAAACGGATGAACAGGTTAGTGTCATCGGTTACAAGCCATATCCATTTGGGAGTCCAATGGCACAAAAGCATCCAGGATTTCAGTGGAGTAACCTAAATGGTACAGAAAACTCTTAAAGCTTCCAGAAATAATGGATACAGGGTCCACCGGGATACCAGAGTCAAAATCGTGGGCAACCAAATTTCAGACCTTATCAGCAAGGAACTCCATATCTGCAAGGGCCTTAACAAACACATCCAAGTCTTGATGACCTTTTGTACAAATACATTAAGGTCACTGATGAAAAAATGCAAAGCCAAAATTCAGCCCTTAAAAATTTGGAAATCCAGCTGAGCCAATTGGCAACTCTTGTGTCAGAAAAAATTCAAGGTCCCTTACCAAGAAATACAGAGAAAACCCCAAAAGAACACCTTAAAGCCATCAATTTACGGTCAGGTAAGAATCTTGATGAACCACATGCAGGCAGACAAGAAAAGAACCAGACAGAACAACAAGTAGACAGGGGTAAGAATATTGATAAACCATCTAAACCATCAAAGGAGAAAGAATTAAAGAATAAGGAAGAAATAAATTCTGAAAAAATGATTCCTCTCCCTCTGACAATTCCATTTCCACAAAAAATGAAAAGAGAAAAGTTTGACAATCAATTTGCAAAGTTTTTGGAAATCTTAAAAAAGATTCATATTAATATTCCTTTCACTGATGTTTTGTTGCAAATGCCTTCATATGCTAAATTTTTAAAAGAAATTTTGTCAAGTAAAAGAAAATTGGAAGAAGTTTCTGTGGTAATGCTTACTGAAAATGGCAGTGCTATACTTCAAAATAAGCTACCACAAAAATTTGGTGATCCTGGAAGTTTTACCATTCCATGCACTCTGGGGGAGTATATTATGAAAAAGCACTTTGTGATTTTGGAGCATCAATTAATTTGATGCCATTTTCTATCTTTAGAAAATTGGATCTTGGTGAAATGAAGGACATAGATGTTTCTCTTCAGTTTGCAGATCAAAGTACTAAGAAACCTAAGGGAATAATTGAAAATGTGCTTGTAAGAGTAGATACGTTTGTTTTCCCTATAGATTTTATAGTACTTGAAATGAAAGAATGTCCCGATGAACCGATAATTTTGGGTAGACCATTTCTTGCGACAGAAAGAGCAATCATAGATGTTTATCAAGGGAAACTAATCTTGAGAGTTGATGAAGAAAGAGTCATTTTTTATATGCAAAAGATACTAAGATTGTAACGACCCGGCCGGTCGTTTCGTAGAATCTGCATTATTATTACTGTTTGTGACTTATCATGCATTGGTTATATTGTTTATAATATGGTGAAGTCGGTTGGCTCGGGTTCAGAATAATTATAGTGGGAATTGAGACACTTAGTCTCTAAAAATAGCCTTATAGTTGGAAAAGTCAACGGGGAGTTGACTTATTGGTAAACAACCTCGGAATACAGATTTTATCTCTCGTATAGCTTCGTTAGGTGATTTGGGACTTAGTAGTGTGATCGGAATATATTTTCGATGTCAGGTGTAGAATTAGACTTGAATTGGCGAAAGTTAGTTTTCGGCGATTTTCGGTCAGCAGTGAAAATAGGTTATCGGAGTCGGAATGGAATTCCGATAGTTGGAACATGTTCGTAATGTCATTTTGGATATGTGTGCAAAATTTCAGGTCAATCGGAGGTGTTTTGGATAGTTTCGGCATCGTTGGTGGAATTAAGGAATTTCAAAGTTCATAAGCTTCAATTTTATGTGATTTTGGTGTTGTGATGTATTTTGGATATTACGAGGGCTCAACTTAGGTTGAATGATGTTATGGGGTGTGTTGGTAGGTTTTTTTGAGGTCCCGGGGGTCTCGGGTGAGTTTCGGGTGGCTAACGGGGTGATTTTTGGCCTTTGAATATAGTTGATCTGGTGTTGCTGCTGAAAAAGATTTTTACCCTATGCGTTCGCGGAGGGTGTCACGCATTCGCATAGGGGACCTATGGAGCTGAGGGATTTTCTTCTGTGCGTTCGCGATCTTGGAGGTGCGAACGCGGTGAGTAGAGGTGGTTGAGGATCCCTATGCCCATTGGTCTATGCGTTCGCGGGGCCTGGGGTGCGTTCGTATAAGGTGGGGCTGGTTATCCTGTGCGTTCGCGGGCGTGTAGCCACGTTCGCGTAGAGGAAAATAAGGCTGTTGGAAATTTGTTCTATGCGAACGCGGTCGTTTTGACGTGTTCGCGATGAAGAAAGACTGGGCAGTATATAAAAAGCCCATCCGCGACCTTTGCCCACTTTTCCACCATTTTTAAATGGGATTAGAGCTTTTTGAGGGTTTTTGAAGAGGGAAATATTTTTTATTCAATGAGGTGAGATTTTTGGACTCATTAACTCGATTATATGTGATTAAGGACCAAATTAACAGTGTTTAATTGGGGAAAATCAGTGGAAAAAGGGAGAACTAGGGCTTGAGTTTAAGAGACCTTTTAAGGGTGATTTGAGGGGTCATTTGGACTCCGATTTCAGCGCTCTTTATATGTACAGACTCATGAGACGATGAAGATAGCTTTGGTATAAATTTTGTCGAGTTCTGAGACGCGGGCCCGGGGATCGGGTTTTGGCTAATTTCGGGTTTTGTGCATAAAGTTGATATTTTTCGATCGAGTTTCATCCCCCTAACATAAATTGATGTGAAAATATATGAACTTGATAGATTTGGAGCACTCATAAGTTGATTCGAGGGGCAAGCGTGTTGCGGAGTAGCTTTTCGGGCTATTTTGAGGTAAGTAATATCTTGAAATCATGTCCTGAGGGTATGAAACCCCGGACTTTACATCCTTTCATTGTCTTGGAGTGACGCACACACTAGATGACGAGTGTGGGGGCATGCACAAGTTGAGAAATTTGGAATTTGTTCCTTCTGAGGTAGCTATTGAGCTGCGAAACTGCTTTTAAATCATATGTTAAATAGTATTACTATGTTCTTGATATATATGGGTTGTAAGCCACGTTTGGGGCCTAGTGCCGATCTGTTTAAACCCCTTTGGGGCTATTTTCTAATATTTCTCACGTAATAAATATGACTTTTCACTAAGTATTTCTTGTTAAATTGTTTGACACTCAGATTGTGATATTATCATTTGTTGAAATGAATTATTATTTTGGGTCGAGAACCCTGTTTATTTATGGCCCGCGTGGCATGTTGAGAGTGTCTGACTGAGTGAGGCCGAGGGACAATACTGTGAGGATATTTATGATATGAGAGAGGCCGAGTGCCTGAGTGATTGATGCCATGATTTGGGTGTTTAAAGCGATTGGGCTATAGGAGCCCCTCCGGAGTTTGTACACGCCCCCAGTGAATGCAGGTACCTACTGAGTGCGAGTGCCAAGTGCCGAGTGACGAGTGATTGGGAGGTATGAGTGATGGTGAGGTGCTGAGTGACTGTTAGTGAGTGATGGTGAGGTGCTGAGTGACTGTTACTGAGTGATGATTTGGCCCGAGGGGCGGTTTATGATGATATTTTTGCCAAGTTCTGATTATGATTCATTTCATCCATTTATACTGATATTTTAGAAATTTTACCGAGAAACATTGGAAATTATACTTGTTCAAAGGATTTTTACGGAAATTGGTTTTCGAACATATGTACTAAATGTATAATTTATTAAGACTCAGTATTTTACTATTTGTGAATTGGTGTTTTTTTGCTGTGTGTTTCTTATCTTCAGACTTGATTTATTTTCGTTACTACTGAGTTGGCGTACTCATCATTACTCCCTGCACCTCTGTGTGCTGATCCAGGTACTGGTTCTGAGTAGTAATACTCTAAGTACGATCGGCGTCAACATTCGGGATTTCGAGGTAGTTGTCCAGCGTCCACAGCTTCTCCATTTCCCTCCCTTCATTAGTATTTAGTATTTTGTTCTGAGACATTGTTTTATGACATTAGCAGTGTTAGTATTATTCTTAGATGCTCGTGATCAGTTGACTCCAGTTCGGGGGAATGGTTTTAGACTGTTAGATTATATTACGTTCTGTTAAAGACTTAGAAGATTTTATACTTGCTATCAATGATTTTGGTAAAAAAATTTAAAGGAATTTTGTAATTATGTGATAGTGGCTAGCGTAGTTCCACGATAGACGCCATCACGATCAGTTAGGATTTGGGGTCGTGACTAGTTGGTATCAGAGCACTAGGTTACATAGGACTCAACGGTCATGAGCAGGTTTAGTAGAGTCTTGCGGATCGGTATAGAGACGTCTGTACTTATCTTCAAGAGGCTACAGAACTCTTAGGAAAAATCTCATTTTCTTGAACTCTGTCGTGCCATTCTATTGATTCTAGAAATCTAAACTCCTGTTGTTTCATTCTCTCATAGATTGTGAGGACATGCGCTACGAATTAGGGTAACCAGACACCAGTTGGACCCACGAGGGGTCGAGGCTGTGGTGGAGTTAGGGGACCAGCCCGTGCAGCAGCCGGGACAGTACCAGTGGATCCCCCTACTATTCAGGACCAGGTTCCCGCCGAGGGTGCTCTAGCAGGACAAGCTCAGGCACCGACAGTGCCTATTGTCATTTCGGGTCTTCAGGAGACCCTGGCCCAGATCTTGACAGTGTGTACTAGTTTAGTTCAGGCAGTTTCTATGTCTACTACTGCCGCTACATCTCAGGCCGAGGGAGGCACTCAGACTCCAGCTGCCCGGACACCTGAGCAGGTGGTACAGGTTTTTCAAGCGCTGGGGGCAGTCCCAGCCCAGTCGGTTGCTCCAGTTCAGGACAATGTGGTCCCAGCTATGCCCGAGGATGAGCAGCGCAGGCTGGAGAAGTTCAGTAGACTTCAGTCTCCGACTTTCAGCTGCATAGAGGGCGAGGATGCCTAGAGTTTTCTTGATAAGTGCTAGAGGATACTCCGTACTGCTGGGATTCTGGAGACCAGTGGGGTATCGTTTGCTACATTTCAGTTTGCGGGTGCTGCTTTCACTTGGTGGGAGTCATTTGAGAGGCGTAGGTCGGTTTGTTCAGCACCCCTCACTTGGCAGCAGTTCTCCACGATCTTTTTGGAGAAGTATGTTCCTCAGTCCCACATAGAGGAGTAGCACATGCAGTTTGAGCAGCTGCGCCCGGGAGAGTTGTCAGTTACACAGTACGAGATACGTTTTTCTGAGTTGGCTCGACATACTTCTGAGTTAGTCCCTACTGATAGGGAGAGGATCAAGAGGTTTGTAGATGGTCTCACGTATCAGCTTGGAATTTTGATGACCAGGGAGAGAGTGTTTGGATCTACATTTGAGCGGGTTGTTGGCATTGCTTGGGATATTGAGTCGGTTCGCAGGCAAGAGCGTCAAGAGAGGGAGGCCAAGAGGCCTCCGGGATTATGTAGCTTCAGTGGTTCCCCTCCTAGAGGGCAGTTTCAACATATCAAAGGTCTCCCATTTAGACCTCCTCAGCAAGTCCGCCAGCTTATAGTGGCGCATCTTCGGGGAAGGGTCCCCGCAACTCTCATACGGGACATTCTTCCTTCAGTGCACTTCCAGCTCAGAGCTCCTCCAGAGCATCATCATTCCAGGGTTCTTCTATGCATGGTTCATCTGGTGGCTATTCTAGTGACAGGGGTTCCCTTCAGTCCCCATCTCCATCTCCAAGTAGTTTTTTTGAGTGTGGAGAGCTTGGACATTTATGGAGGCAGTTTCCTTGTCGTCTTGGTAGTTCATCTCAGTAGAGAGTTCAGCCCTCGATATCAGCCCCAGTCACTTCACCACCCACCCAGGCAGCCAGGGGTGGTGGTCAGGCAGCTAGAGGCCACCCTAGAGGGGAGGTCGAGCAAATGGAGGCCAGCCACATATCTATGCACTCCCAGCTAGGCCTGATGCTATGGCCTCCGATGAGGTGATTACAGGTACTATCTCAGTCTGTCACAGTGATGCTTTGGCTTTATTTGACCCTGGTTCCACATACTCTTATGCTTCATCATATTTTGCTCACTTTCTAAGTATGCCCCGTGAGTCTTTAGTTACGTCTGTTCATGTGTCGACTCCGGTGGGCAATACTATTGTTGTGGACTGTGTGTACCAGTCGTGTGTGATATCTATTGGGGGTCTGGAGATCCGAGTAGACTTGTTGTTGCTCAGCATGGTTTATTGTGATGTGATACTGGGTATGGATTGGTTATCCCCATGTCATGCTATTCTTGATTGTCACGCTAAGACCGTGACCCTGGCTATGCCCGGAGTTCCGAGAGTTGAGTGGAAAGGGTCTATTGCGCATGTTCCTAGCAGAGTGATTTCTTACTTGAAGGCTCTGCGTATGGTTGAGAAGGGATGTGAATCTTATCTTGCTTTTGCGAGGGATGTTATAGCGTGACTCCTTCTGTTGATTTAGTTCCTGTGGTCCGTGATTTTCTGGACGTATTCCCTGCAGACCTGCCAGGCATGCCACCTGCTAGGGACATTGATTTCGGTATTGACTTGGTGCCAAGCACCCAGCCTATCTCTACTCCACCTTATCGTATGGCACCAGCGGAATTGAAAGAGTTGAAAGAGCAGCTTTAGGAACTCTTAGATAAGGGGTTCATTCAGCCTAGTGTGTCACCTTGGGGGTGCACCAATGTTGTTTGTGAAGAAGAAGGATGGCTCTATGCGCATGTGTATTGATTATCGGTAGCTGAATAAGGCTATTGTGAAGAACTTGTATCATTTTCCCCGTATTGATGACTTGTTTGACCTGCTTTAGGGAGCTAAAGTGTTCTCTAAGATTGATTTGAGATTCGGGTATCATCAGTTGAAGACTCTGGATTCTGACATTCCGAAGACTGCTTTCAGGACCAGATATGGTTATTATGAGTTTCTGGTTATGTCATTTAGGTTGACCAATACCCCGGCCGCATTCATGCATTTGATGAACATCGCCTTTCAGCCTTACCTTGATTCTTTTGTCATTGTGTTCATTGATGACATCCTGGTATATTCTCGTAGCCAGGAGGAGCATGCTCAGCATTTGGGAGTTGTGTTGCAGAGGTTGAGGGAGGATAAGCTTTATGCAAAGTTTTCCAAGTGTGAGTTTTGGCTTGGGTCAGTAGCTTTCTTGGGGCACGTGGTGTCCAGTGACGATATTCAGGTTGATCCGAAAAAGATAGAGCCGGTGTAGAGTTGGCCCAGACCGTCCTCAGCTATAGAGATTAGGAGTTTCCTTGGTTTGGCGGGATATTACCATCACTTTGTGGAGGGATTATCTTCTATTTCTTCGCCTTTGATCAGATTGACCCAGAAGGGTGCTCCTTTTAGATGGTCAAACGAGTGTGAGAGGATCTTTCAGAAGCTCAAGTCAGCATTGACCACAACTCTGGTACTGGTTTTGCCTACTGGTTCGGGTTTTTATAAAGTCTACTGTGATGCTTCTAGAGTTGGTTTGGGAGCGGTATTGATGCAGGACGGTAGGGTGATTGCCTACACATCTAGACAGTTGAAGGTGCACGAGAAGAATTATCCGGTGCACTATCTTGAGTTAGCTTCCATTATTCATGCCTTAAAGATTTGGCGCCATTATTTGTATGGGGTACAGTGTGAGATTTTCACTGATCATCATAGTCTGCAGTATCTGCTGAAGCAAAAGGACTTGAATTTGCGTCAGAGGAGGTGGTTAGAGTTTCTCAAGGATTATGACCTCACTTTTTATATCATCCAGGGAAGGCCAATGTAGTGGATGATGCCCTGAGTGGCAGAGCCGAGAGTTTGGGGAGTCTAACCTACTTTTCAACAGCAAAGCGACCTTTAGCACTTGATGTTCAAGCTTTAGTGGGTCAGTTGGTGAGATTGGATTTGTGAGAGCCTCCGCGGGTGTTAGCTAGCATGGATTCCAGGTCTTCTCTTTATGATCAGATTAGGGCACGCTAGTATGATGACCGACACTTATTAGTTCTCTAGGATAGGGTACGCTGAGGTGATTCCAGGGATGTGACTATTGGTTATGACGGGGTTATGAGAATGTAGGGTGTATTTTCGTACCCAATGTGGATGGGCTTCGAGAGTTGATATTAGCAGAGGCCCACAGCTAGCAGTATTCCGTCCATCCGGGTGCCGCGAAAATGTATCATGATCTGAGACAACAGTATTAGTGGAGGTGGATGAAGAGAGATATTGTGGAGTATGTAGCACGGTGTCTCAACTGCCAGCATGTCAAGTATGAGCACCAGAGACCAGGTGGATTACTTTAGAGGTTAGATATTTCGGAGTGGAAGTGAGAGAGAATCACCGTGGACTTTATAGTTGAGCTCCCATGGACTTCGAAGGGGTTTGATTCTATTTGGGTCATTGTGGATCGGCTGACCAAGTCCACTCACTTCATTCCTTTCAGTACGACTTATACTTCAGAGCGGTTAGCTGGTATCTACATCAGGGAGATTGTCTGATTGCATGGAGTTCCAGTTTCTATCATTTCTGACAAAAGTACTCAGTTCACATCTCAGCTTTGGAGGACCGTGAAGAGAGGTATGGGTACTCAGGTAGAGTTGAGCACTGCATTTCATCCTCAGACCGACAGGCAGTCGAAGCGGACTATTCAGATTTTAGAGGACATGTTGTGTGCCTGTGTGATTGATTTTTGGGGTTCGTGGGACAGTTTCTGCCACTCGCGGAGTTTGAATATAATAATAGATACCAGTCCAGTATTCAGATGGCCCCGTATGAGGATCTATATGGTAGGAGGTGTAGATCTCCGGTTGGTTGGTTTGAGCCGGGTGAGGCTAGGCTATTGGGCACAAATTTGGTTCAGGAAGCGTTGGAGAAGGTGAAGTTGATTCAGGAGCGACTTCGCACGGCGCAGTCTAGGCTTAAGAGTTATGCGGACCGGAAGGTCCGGGATGTGTCTTTCATGGTAGGAGAGAAGGTACTGCTGAAGGTTTCACCCATGAAGAGTGTTATGAGATTCGGAAAAAGAGGAAAGCTGAGTCCCCGGTTCATTCGGCCTTTTGAGGTGCTTCAGAAGATTGGGGAGGTGGCTTATAGACTTGCCTTGCCACCCAGCTTGTCGAGTGTTCATCCGGTATTCCATGTGTTGATGCTCCAGAAGTATATTGGTGACCCGTCCCATGTTTTGTACTTCAACACAGTTCAGCTCGAGGGTGATATGTCATATGAGGTGGAGCCAAAGGCCATTTTGGGTCGTCAAGTCAGAAAGTTGAGGTCTAAGGATATAGCTTCAGTGAAGGTGTAATGGAGAGGTCAGCCAGTGGATGAGGATACTTGGGAGACCAGAGCAAATATCCTCACTTGTTTGAGACTCCAGGTATGTTTCTAGACCCGTTCGAGGACGAACGTTTGTTTAAGAGGGGGAGAATGTAACAACCCGGCCGATCATTTCGTAGGATCTGCATTATTATTACTGTTTGTGACTTATCATTCATTGGTTATATTGTTTATAATATGTTGGAGTCGGTTGGCTCGGGTTCAGAATGGTTGTAGTGAGAATTAAGACACTTAGTCTCTAAAAATAGCCTTATGGTTGGAAAAGTCAACTAAGAGTTGACTTATTGGTAAACGACCTCGGAATGCAGATTTTATGGCTCGGATAGCTTAGTTAGGTGATTTGGGACTTAGGAGTGTTATCGAAATGTATTTTCGATGTCCGGTTTAGAATTAAACTTGAATTGGCGAAAGTTAGCTTTTGGCGATTTCCGATCGGCAGTGGAAAATAGGTTATCGGTGTCAGAATGGAATTTTGAAAGTTGGAACATGTTCGTAATGTCATTTTGGATACGTGTGCAAAATTTTAGGTCAATCAGAGGTGTTTTGGATAGTTTCGGCATCGTTGGTGGAATTTAGGAATTTCAAAGTTCATAGGCTTGAATTTTATGCGATTTTGGTGTTGTGATGTTATTTTGGGTATTCCGGGGGCTCGACTAAGTTTGAATGATGTTATGGGGTGTGTTGGTAGGTTTGGTTGAGGTCCCGGGGGCCTCGGGTGAGTTTCGGGTGGCTAACGGGGTGATTTTTGGCCTTGGAATATAGTTGATCTGGTGTTGCTGTTGAAAAAGATTTTTACCTTATGCGTTCGCGGAGGGTGTCACGCATTTGCATAGGGGACCTATGGAGCTGAGGGATTTTCTTCTGTGCGTTCGCGAGCTTGGAGGTGCGAACGCGGTGAGTTGAGTGGGTTGGGCATCACGAACGCGGGGGTAGCAGTGTGTTCGCGTAGAGTAGAGGTGGTTGAGGATCCCCAGGCCCATTGGTCTATGCGTTCGCAGGGCCTGGGGTGCGTTCGCATAAGGTGGGGTTGGTTGTAATGTGCGTTCGCGGGCGTGTAGCTGCGTTCGCGTAGAGGAAAATAAGGATGTTGGAAATTTTTTCTATGCGAACGCGGTCGTTTTGACGCGTTCGCGATGAAGAAAGCCTGGGCAGTATATAAAAAGCCAATCTGTGACCTTTGCCCACTTTTCCACCATTTTAAAACGGGATTAGAGCTTTTTGAGGGCTTTTGAAGAGGGAAACGTTTGTTCTTCAATGAGGTAAGATTTTTGACTCACTAACTCGATTATATGTAATTAAGGACCAAATTAACAGTGTTTAATTGGGAGAAATCAGTGGGAAAAGGGAGAACTAGGGCTTGTGTTTAAGAGACCTTTTAAGGGTAATTTGAGGGGTCATTTGGACTCCGATTTCAGCGCTCTTTATATGTACAGACTCGTGAGAAGATGAGGATCATTTTGGTATAAATTTTGTCGAGTTCCGAGACGCAGGCCCGGGGGTCGTGTTTTGGCTAATTTCGGATTTTGTGCATAAAGTTGATATTTTTCGATTGAGTTTCATCCCCCTAGCATAAATTGATGTGAAAATCTGAAATTGATAGATTTGGAGCACTCGAAAGTTGATTCGAGGGGCAAGCGTGTTGCGGAGTAGCTTTTCGGGCTAGTTTGAGGTAAGTAATATCTTTAAATACTGTCCTGAGAGTATGAAACCCCAGACTTTACATCCTTTCACTGTTTTGGCGTGACGCACACACTGGATGACGAGTGTGGGGAGTGCACGATTGAGAAATTGGGAATTTTTTTCCTTCTGAGGCAGCTATTGAGCTGCGAAACTTCTTTTAAATCATATATTAAATAGCATTACTATGTTCTTGATATATATGTGTTGTAAGCCACGTTTGGGGCCTAATGCCGATCTATTTAAACCCTTTGGGGTCTATTTTCTAATATTCCTCACGTAATAAATATGACTTTACACTCAGTCTTTCTTGTTAAATTGTTAGACACTCAGATTTGTGATATTGTCATTTCCTGAAATGAAATGTTGTTTTGGGTCGAGAACCCCGTTTATTATGGCCCGCGTGGCATGTTGAGAGTGTCTGACTGAGTGAGGTCGAGGGCCAATACTATGAGGATATTTATGATATGAGAGAGGCCGAGTGCCTGAGTGATTGATGCCATGATTTTGCTGTTTATAGCACTTGGGCTGTAGGAGCCCCTCCGGAGTCTGTACACACCCCAGTGAGCGCATGTACCTATTGAGTGTGAGTGCCGAGTGCCGAGTGCCGAGTGACGATTGATTGGGAGGTATGAGTGACTGTGAGGTGCTGAGTGACTGTTAGTGAGTGCTGATGAGGTGCTGAGTGACTGTTAATGAATAATGGTGAGGTGCTGAGTGGCTATTTATGAGTGATGATTTGGCCCGAGGGGCGGTTTATGATGATATTTTTGCCGAGTTCTGATTATGATTCATTTCATCCTTTTATACTGATATTTTGGAAATTTTACTGAGAAACATTGGAAACTAGACTTGTTCAAAGGATTTTTACGAAAATTGGTTTTCAAACATATGTACTAAATGTATACTTTATTAAGACTTAGTATTTTACTATTTGTGAATTGGTGTTTTGTTGCTGTGTGTTTCTTATCTTCAGACTTGATTTATTTTCATTACTACTGAGTTGGCGTACTCATCATTACTCCCTGCACCTCTGTGTGCAGATCCAGGTACTGGTTCTGAGCAGTAATCCTCTGAGTCCGATCAGCGTCAGCATTTGGGATTTTGAGGTAGCTGTCCAGCGTCCACAACTTCTCCATTTCCCTTCCTTCATTAGTATTTAGTATTTTGTTCTGAGACATTTTTTTATGACATTAGCAGTGTTAGTATTATTCTTAGATGCTCGTGATCAGTTGACTCCAGTTCGGGGGAATGGTTTTAGACTGTTAGATTATATTACGTTCTGTTAAAGACTTAGAAGATTTTATACTTGCTATTAATGATTTTGGTAAATTTTATTAAAGGAATTGTGTAATTATGTGATAGTGGATAGCCTAGTTCCACGATAGGCGCCATCACGACCAGTTAGGATTTGGGGTCGTGACAAAGATTTTCAGGAGATGAGGCATCATCTTCATGTTTTTCTATTGACATGATTAGTGATCTTGCAGATGAATTAAAAGATGATTAATAATTTTAGACTCAATGGAAAGATGTTTGACCAAATCAGGCCACGCACAAGATGATGATCCCACAATTAGGAAAGAAGTTAAAATACTGGAAAAAGATTCCGAGGATGAGGATATGCAATCAGAAGAAGTTCGACCAAAAATTAAACTCAAAGCTCTTCCCTCTTACTTAAAATATGTTTATCTTGAGCAAGAATTATTTTCAGTAATTATTTCATCTTCTTTGACTGCAGAACAAGAAAACATACTTATTCAAGTCTTAAAAGCACACAAAGGAGCTTTAGGGTGGACTGTAGTGGATATCAAAGGGATTAGTACAGCAATTTGTACGCATAGAATCCTCATGAAAGATAACTACAAGCCAATAATCCAACCTCAAAGGAGATTGAATCCTGCAATGCAGGAAGTGGTGAAAAAGGAGAATATCAACTTCTAAAGACAGGTATTATTTATCCAATTTTAGACAGACCTTGGGTAAGTCCAGTCCAGGTAGTACCAAAGAAAGGAGGTATGATAGTTACAAAGAATGAAAATTATGAACTCATACCTACAAGGACTGTTACAGGATAGAATCTTTATTGATTATAGGAATCTCAATGATGCTACCAGAAAATATCATTTTCCTTTACCATTTATTGATCAAATGTTGGAAAGAATTGCAGGATATGGTTTTTACTGTTTTCTCGATGGCTATTCAGGGTATAACAAAATACCAAATGCACGTGAAGATCATGATAAGACAACTTTCACATGTCCTCACGGAACATATGCCTATAGGAGAATGACATTTGGTCTGTGTAATGCCCCTGCTACATTTCAGCGTTGCATGTCAGCAACTTTTTCTGATATGACTGAAAAATTTCTTGAAATTTTTATGGATGATTTTACACTCTTGGGAAAAACATTTGAAGATTGTCTTTACCACTTGAATTTAGTTCTTAAGAGTCGTGAAGAGACAAATTTGATTCTGAATTGGGAAAAATGCCATTATATGGTTACAGAGGGAATTGTTTTAGGACATAAAATCACTGCTAATGGGATTAAAGTTGACAAGGCTAAAATTAATCTTATAGCAAGATTACCCCATCCCAAAACTGTTAAAGGCATTAGAAGCTTTCTAGGTCATGCAAGTTTTTACAGAAGGTTCGTAAAAGATTTTTCAAAGATTTCAAAACCTCTGACTAACCTCTTGATGAAAGATGTTAAGTTTGATTTTTCAGGTGATTGTATCATAGTTGTTGACACCCTTAAGGAGAAATTATCAACTGCCTCTGTAGTTGTGTCCTTGGAGTCAACCTTTTGAGGTTATGTGAGATGCTAGTGATATGACAATTGGAGTTGTTTTAGGCCAAATAAGGGATAAGATTTTTCGTCTCATTTACTATGCCAGTAGAACACTAAATGAGGCTCAACTGAATTATGCCACAACAGAAAAAGAGTTATTGGTTGTATTTGCATTTGATAAATTTCGTTCTTATTTAATAGGAACGAAGGTCACTATTTTTACTGACCATGCAGCTTTAAAATACCTCTTAGCAAAAAAGGATGCTCGACCTAGATTGCTAAGATGGATTTTACTTCTGCAAGAATTTGACCTTGAGATAAAAGACAAAAAAGAACAAAGAATTAGGTAGCTGACCATTTGTCTAGACTAGAAGACCCTTCCCTTGAGTTCAGCGAGATAAAAGAAGAATTTCTTGATGAACACATTTTTTCAGTCAACTCAGTTTTGACTCAACCACCCTGGTTTGCAGATATTGCTAACTACTTGGTTGGAAGATGGACACCCCAAGATCTCTCTTACGAATAGAGAAAAATGCTTATTTCTGATGCTAAGTATTATTTGTGGAATGAACCATACTTGTTCAAAATTTGTGCAGATAATATCATCAGGAGGTGCGTACCTGAAGAAGAGATGACCAGAATTTTGTATCACTGCCATGATGGAGCAATTGGAGGTCATTATGCTGCAAATCGTACGATATTTAACGTATTTGAGGCTGGAATTTTCTGGCCAACGCTCTTCAAAGACGCCCGAGCATATGTCGCACAATGTGACAGGTATCAGAAAACAGGTAATATCACTAAGAGAGATGAGATGCCATTACAATCAATACAGATATGTGAAATATTTGATGTTTGGGGAATATATTTCATGGGTCCTTTTCCTTCTTCTTATTCATTTGAATATATCCTTGTGGATGTGGATTATGTATCAAGATGGGTTGAGTCCATCCCCACAAGGAAGAATGATGCTCATACAGTGTGTAGTTTTCTTAGAAAAAATATTTTTACTAGATTTGGCACACCTAGAGTCATCATTAGTGATCAAGGAACTCATTTCATGAATAGGAAATTTTCTGCTTTACTATCAAAATATGGTGTGACTCACAAAACTGGAACACCATATCATGCTCAAACGCAAGGGCAAGTTGAAGTTTCCAACCGCGAGTTAAAAAGAATTCTTGAAAAGACGGTTGGAATTTCAATAAAAGACTAGTCTTAAAAATTAGATGATGCATTATGGGCATACCAAACGGCTTTCAAAACTCCAATTGGAACATCCCCATATAAATTAGTCTTTGGAAAGGCTTTCCATTTTCCAGTTGAATTGGAACACAAAGCTTTTTGGGCACTGAAAGCATTAAATTTTGAATTAACTTCTGCTGGTAAAAAGAGATTTTTTCAAGTTAATGAATTGGAAGAACTGAGGTTGGAGGCATATAAAAATACAAAAAAAAATCAAGGAAAAATAAAAAATTGGCATGACAATTTGAGGTTATTTCCAGAAAAATTAAAATCCAGGTGGACATGTTCTTATAATGTTACAGATGTTACTCCATATGGGGAAATTGAAATTCAACATATCAATGGAGGAGACAAATTTAAGGTAAATGGTCACAGGTTAAAGTTATATTTTAGAGGACATTTTGAGCAACATCCATCAGTAACTTTGATTAACTGATGAATTTGACACTCAATAAGTTGAGATGACAACATTAAACTCAGAACTATGGTACCTACCTGTAGCCATTGAGGGAGAAGAAATGGAGCCTCATAAGTCCAACATAGATTTGAGTAATTAAATGCTTAACTAATTGATCTATTTAATATCCAGATTATTGTACAATCGGAATATCTTATGAAGGCCTCTACAAAAACAGAGTCACATACACAGGAGCAACTCCATGGTGATCGGTATGCCTAAGTGATTGGTTAATTAACCATTTAATGATGCAATTCAAATGGTGGCACAGGTAAATTTTGGTTTATATCTAAACCCGAACCCTATGACTGTTAAGGTGTTAAATTAGTCCAGTCTATTACACGTAGAACATGTGTGATCACAGTTTCTTTCAAGCTTTCTTCTGTGACTGTAAATATGAAAGCGAAAAACATATATATTTTTACTAATATAATTTTATCTCTCTCAAGTTTTAGTCTTTATAGAATATATATATATATATATATATATATATATATATACTATAATGTTATAATAAAAAATTGCTTCTTAATGTTTGTGTCACTGTAGGTTTTTAATTAGTAAAATAAACTCTTTATATTGTGCCCAAATATTAAGTCTTTTCTTTATTATCATATTAATTCCATGCCCATGACTTTAATTTTGTGAAGGCAAAAACTAGCGTCTCCAACTCGCAGATCAAAGGAATTGAGAAAAGTTATTATCACAGGAAGGTAAATTCAATAATTTTTCTAGAACTTGCTCTAAATGTTCTTCGAGGCGAAATAATGGATGACACTGATTCTTGAAAGATGAAATTAGGATTTCTTTAATACACCTTTTAAGCCTCTTTTAGTTTATTCTCTCCAAAAATTATTAAAAAAAAAAAGAAGAAGCTTTTACCTCTTAGAACCTTCTTTGAGCCTAACACTGACTCACGGGCATGCTTGACAATAACATATAGGTACTCGTCACCTCACCTATATGTTGAACGTGGAATAATAACATAACAAGTAAGACTCAACACCTATTCCCTCAAGCTAAGGTTAGGCCAAATACTTACCTCGACTTCCACGATCAAAATCAAGCCTCAAGCACCGCTTTTCCTTTTGAACCCGACTCCAAATCAATCGTATCTAGACATAATCGACTCAATAACATCAGTAAATGCTAAAAAAATTCAATTCCAATGCTTAATTATAGACTTTCTAACATTCTTCCCAAAATCCAAAAATTGACCCCGGACCCGCTTGGTCAAAACACGAGGTTCGGACCAAAACCCGATAACCCATTCACCCACGAGCCCGAATATATAATTTGTTTTGAAATCTGACCCCAAAACGAGGTCAAATTCCCAATTAATCAAAAAGCCCTAACTCTATCCAAACCCTTAATTTTCTACCCTTAATCTCATGTTTTAGGCCTAGAAATCTAATGGGTGTTGATAAAAATGGAAGAGAATGAGTAAAGGATTACTTACCTATGAGGTTATGGTGAAGATTCCCTTAACAAATCGCCCAAGGAGGTGTGGAGAAGAAGAAGTTGTGAAAAATGGGTTTAATCCCGTAAGTGTTCTTTTTTTAGACTAAAGAAATAACTGGGAGAATTTTGACCTATGCGATTGCACAGTTGACTGACTCCCACGCTCCGCGAACGCGACTGTGCAAATGCGATCGCACAGTGTAATCTCTACCCATCCCCCCAGCCTTCCTAGTCCTCTATGCGATCACAGCTAATGTTATGCGATCGCATAGTGCTACAGACCCCTCTCCTAAAATTGTGCTATGCGATTGCGAAGTACCCTATGCGATCGCATAGTGCATGACACCAGACATCAGAAAGCTGTGCAACACCATATTTTTAAGTTCAAAAACACCACGACACCTATCTGAAACACACCCGAGCCCTCGGGGCTCCAAACCAAGTATGCACACGACCTCAAAACATCCTACGGACTTATTCGTGCGATAAATCGCCAAAATAACATCATAAACAACGAATTAAACCCCAAAATCAATGAAATTTTCTCAAAACTTCTTTAATCATCAAATTTTGCATTTATGGTCCGAATCATGTCAACTGAATTCCGTTTCTTACCAAACTTTACAGACATAACATATATATTATATCGAACCTGTATCGGGATCCGGAACCATAATATGGGCCCGATACCATAGGTTTCACATATAATTTCATTTTCAAAAACCTCTTATATTTTCAGAAAACAATTTATTTTAAAAATTCATTTCTCGGACTTGGGACCTCGGAATTCAATTCCGGGCATACGCCCAAGTCCCATATTTTCCTACGGACCCTCCGGGACCGTCAAATCACGGGTGCGGGTCCATTTACAAAAAATGTTGACCAAAGTCAACTTTATTCGAATTTCAAATTCAAAATAGCTAATTTTCTCAGTTTTTCACTTAAGGGATTCCCGACTACACGTCCGGTATGTGCACGCAAATCGAGGTGAGATAGAAGGAGATTTCACGACCTCAGAACACAGAATTACTAAAAATACACGGGATGGCCTTTTGGGTCATCACAATCTCCACATCTAAAACAAACGTTCGTCCTCAAACGGACATAGAAAGGTACCTGAATCGAGGAAAAGATGGAGATATCGGCTCCGCATATCGGACTTGGACTCCCAAGTAGCTGCCTAACCAGGCTGACCCCTCCACTGAACACGGAACGAAGGATAACTCCTCGATCTCAACTGTGCTAATATGGCTACCGGATCCACCTCACAAGTCAAATCCTTGTCCAACTAGACACTGCTGAAGTCTAACACATGAGAGAGATCGGCAAGGTACTTCCGAAGCATAGATACATGAAAGACCGGATGCACGGCTGATAAACTTGGTGGCAAAGCAAGTTTGTAGGCCACCTCTCCTACCTTCTCATGAATCTCAAAGGGACCAATGTACCTAGGGCTCAACTTGCCCTTCTTTCCGAACCTCATCACGCCATTCATGGGCGACACCCGAAGCAATACCTGGTCTCCAACCATGAATGCCAAATCACGAACTCTGCGATCTGCATAACTCTTCTGCCTGGACTGAGCTGTACGAAGTCTATCCTGAATGATCTCCACCATATCCAAGGCATCCTGTACTAACTCTGAATCCAACAACCTAGCCTCCCCCGGCTCGAACCACCCAACTGGCGACCGACACCGCCTACCATACAACGCCTCATAAGGAGCCATCTGAATGCTCGACTGATAGTTGTTGTTGTAGGCAAATTCTCACCGCATACGGCTCGCACAAAGACTCCTAAATCCATCCCGAGCCCTTTCTTCCACCTCTCCTCTCCAATCCTCGATCAAACTTGTGTTCCCCAGGCGCTTAGCTAAAGGAAAAAGCTGGTCCCATGAACCTACAAAGTCAATGACACATGCTCGCAACATATCCTCCAAGATCTGAATAGTGGTCTCGAACTGTCCGTCCATCTGAGGATGAAACAATGTGCTCAACTCAACCCGTGTGACCAACTCACGCTGAAATACTCTCCAAAAATGGGAGGTAAACTGAGTACCTCGGTCAGAAATAATGGACGCGGGCACACCATGCAGGCGAACAATCTCCCAGATGTAGATCTTTGCCAACCTCTCCGAAGAATACGAAACTGATACAGGAATGAAGTGTGCTGACTTGGTCAGCCTGTCCACAATGACCCACACCGCATCAAACATCCTCTGAGTCCGTGCGAGTCCCACTATGAAATCCATGGTGATACCCTCCCTATTCCACTCGGGAATCTCAATCTGCTGCATCAAACCATCGGGTCTCTGGTGCTCGTACTTAACCTGCTGATAGTTCAAGCACTGTGCTACGTATGCCACGATATCCTTCTTCATCCTCCGCCACCAATAATGCTGCCGCAAATCCTGGTACATCTTTGCGGCGCCCGGATGAATGGAATACCGGGAACTATGGGCCTCCTACAATATCAACTCACGAAGACCATCAACATTAGCCACACAAATACGGCCCTGCATCCTCAGGACTCCGTTATCATCAACTGAAACCTACTTGGCACCTCCGTGCCGAAACGTATCCCTAAGGACACATAAATGACGATCATCATACTGCCGGTCCCGAATACGATCAAACAATGAAGAACGAGCCACGGTATAATCCAAAACACTGCCAGTCTCTAAAACATCCAACCTCATGAACCGATTGGCTAAAGCCTGAACATTTAAAGCAAGCGGTCGCTCCCCGACCGGAATATAAGCAAGACTACCCATGATGACTGACTTCCGGCTCAAAGCATCGTCCACCACATTGGTCATCCTCGGATGATATAAGATGGTAATGTCATAGTCTTTCAACATCTCCAACCATCATCTTTGACTCATATTCAACTCTTTCTGCTTGAACAGATATTGCAAACTCTTATGATCTGTGAACACCTCATATGATACACCATACAGATAATGTCTCCAAATCTTCAACGCATGGACAATGACTGCTAAATCTAAGTCGTGAACTGGATAGTTCTTCTCATGAACCTTCAACTGACGTGAAGCATAAGCTATAACCTTGCCATCCTGCATCAACACTGCACCAAGTCCAACCCGTGAGGCATCACAATATACGGTATATGACCCTGAACCCGTGAGTAAAACTAACACCGGTGTCGTGGTCAAGGTTGTCTTGAGCTTCTGAAAGCTCGCCTCACACTCATCTGAACACCTGAGCTGGGCACCCATTTGAGTCAACTAAGTCATCAGGGCTGCGATAGATGAAAAGCCCTCCACAAACCGACAATAATAACCTGCTAAGCCCAAGAAACTCCGAATCTCTGTAGCTAAGGTGGGTCTACGACAATCTATGACTGCTGAAATCTTCTTGGTATCCACCCGAATACCCTCGACCGACACAACATGGCCCGGAAATGCAATCGAACTCAACCAGAACTCATACTTCGAATATTTGGCATACAACTAACTGCCCCTCAAAGTCTGGAGGACGACTCGAAGGTGTTTCTCATGCTCCTCCCGACTGCGAGAGTAAATCAAAATGGCATCAATGAAAACAATCACAAACAAATCTAAATAAGGCATGAACACTCGGTTCATCAACTCCATAAAGGCAGCTGGGGCATTTGTCAACCCAAATGACATCACCAAGAACTCATAATGACCATACCGAGTGCGAAAGGATGCCTTAGGGACATCGGATGCCCTAATCCTCAACTGATGGTAGCCAGATCTCAAGTCAATCTTTAAAAACACTGTGGCACCCTGAAGCTGGTCGAACAAATCATCAATCCTCGGCAAAGGATACTTATTCTTGATAGTAACTTTGTTCAGTTGCCGGTAGTCAATACACATTCTCTTGTGCCATCTTTCTTCTTAACAAACAACACTAGCGCACCCCAAAGAGAAACACTAGGCCTGATAAAGCCTTTAGCTAGCAAATCCTGTAACTAATCCTTCAACTCTTTTAACTCTGGCGGGGCCATACGATATGGCGGGGTAGAAATGGGCTGAGTGCCCGAAGCCAAATCAATGCAAAAGTCTATGTCCTTGTCGGGTGGCATACCCGGCAGGTCAGCAGGGAACACCTCTGGAAACTCACAAACAATGGGAACACTCCATAGAAGTAACCTCGGTACTAGAATCACAAACATAGGCCAAACAACACTTCTCGACCATGCGCCGAGCCTTCATATATGAGATAACTCTACCAGAAGAATGACCAGGAGTCCCCCTCCACTCTAATCGGGGTACTCCCGATAAGGCCAAGGTCACGGTCTTAGCATGACTGTCCAGAATAGAATGATAGGGAGATAACCAATCCATCCCCAAATTGACATCGAAATCAACCATATCAAGAAGTAAAAGATTTACACGGGTCTCAAGACTAGCAATAACCACTATGCATGAATGGTAGACTCGATCTACCACAATAGAATCACCCACCGGTGTAGATACATATACAGGAGTACTCAGGGAATCACGGGTCATAATCAGATAAGGATAAAAATATGAGGACACGTAGGAAAATGTAGACCCCGTATCAAACAAAACCGAAGCATCTCTGCTGCAAATTGAAACCATACTTGTAATGACTGCATCAGAGGCCTCAGCCTCAGGTTTGGCGGGAATAGCATAGCATCAGGGTTGAGCCCCACCAATCTGAACATCCCTGGGTCGACCTATTGCAGGCTGACCTCTACCCCTCATAGCCTGCCCTCCACCTCTAACTATATGGCCTCCACCTCTGGTACCTCGACCTCTACCCATATCTGGCTGAGGGGGTGGGGGTGAACGTGGTGCGGGAATCATAGCACGAGAACCCTGATGCTGAGAACCACTAGAAGCTCGGGGGGAAAACCTGGAAATATGCCCTGGAACACCACAAGTTTAACAAGATCCCTGCTGCTGAGACTGTTGGTCCTGCAACTGTCCCTGTCGACCAAAATACCCACTCTGAAAGCTCTGAAGTGGTGGTGCACTGATAGGAGCTGGTGGTGCACTGCGGGATACCTGGAGTGCTGACTGGAATGGTTTGGGGGGATGACCTCGACCAAAAGAATCTCTGCCTCCAGATGAGGCACCATTGAATCGGCCAAAATGATGAGGCCTCTTGTCATACCCATGACCACTGCCTTGTGATAAGACCATCTCAATCCGCCTGGCCACATTGGCTGCCTCCTGAAATGAAATATTATTAACTATCTCTCTGGACATCTGAAGTCTAATCGACTGAGCTAGCCCCTCAATAAACCCCATCGCCCTCTCTCGGTCTGTGAGGAGTATCATTATAGCATGTCAAGCCAAAGTGATAAATCGGGTCTCATACTGGGTAACTGTCATAGAGACCTGCTGGAGACGCTAAAACTGCCTCCGAAGATCCTCTCTCTGGGTAACTAGTAGAACCTTATCCAAGAACAACTCGGACAACTGATCCCAAGACAAAGGCGAAGATCCAGCTGGCCTGGTCAAGCAATAGTCCCTCTACCAAGTCTTGTCGGGACCAGAATGACGGAAGGTAGAAAAATCGACCCCATTGGTCTCCACAATCCCCATGTTACGAAGAACCTCATAGCAACTGTCCAAGTAATCCTGGGGGTCCTCTAATGGTGCACCAGTGAAAGTAGTAGGAAATAACTTGGTGAACCGATCCAATCTCCATAAAGCATCGGCAGACATGGCTGCTCTGTCAACAGCCTGAGCTGCAAAAACTGGTTGTACTACGCCAGCTGCCTGAGGTGCTGGAGTCTGGAACTACGAAGCTAACTGCTCTGGTGTGCGGGTAGCAGGAGTATGGGCCCCTCCCCCAGCCTGAGAGACGACTGGTGTTGTAGGAAGTAGACCGGCCTGAGCCACACTCTCCATAAGGCCCACTAAGCGGACCAGAGCGTCCTGAAGTACCGGGGTGGAAATGGACCCCTCTGGGACCTGAGCTGGTCCAACCGGAACCGTCTGAGCAGGAACCTCATCGGCAAACTCTACCTGAGGATCCTCCACTGGGGTTGCGGCTCTGGGCTGATCCCTGTCCCTGCCTCGGCCTCTCTTAGGAGCTGCAATTGGAGGATCGGGCTCTTGATCGGTAGATGAGGAAGCACGCGTTCTCACCATCTGTGAGAGAGTAGAATAGAATCTCAATTAGCATTTAGAATTCAAATCGCATGACAGAGATGAATAGATATGAAGTTATTCCTAACTTTGTAGCCTCTGGGGGATAAATACAGACGTCTCTGTACTGATCCCTCAGACTCTACCAAGCTTGTCCGTGACTTATGAGACCTAGGAAACCTAGAGCTCTAATACCAACTTGTCACGACCCGAAATTCCCACCATCGGGACCGCGATGGCGTCTAACGTTGAACCCGCTAGACAAGCCAACGTAATTACTCAAACTTAAAAAAAACCTTATTATTAAATAAGAACAAGTGAAATACGACTTCTCCATAAATTAAAGATAACAATGAGAATGGGTGAAAGAAATACATAACTAGATCCACAAACTTTTACGAATTCTCAAAATAACCAACCCAGATCTTTAGAGTCACAATGTCACGAACTATCTACGAGTAGTACATATAACATCCTGAAAGAAATAATACATATGTTTTATGAAGTACTAGAAACAGAAATAAAGGAAAGTGGAAGGGGACGCCAAGGCCTGCGGACGCCTGCAGGATCACCTCAGAGTCGCCTAGTGGATTGAAGGAAGCCACCTAGCTCAATATCCATTGGGTCCTGTACCGGGATCTGCACAAAAAAAAGTGTGCAGGTGTAGTATCAGTACAACCGACCCCATGTACTGAGTAAGTGCCGAGCCTAACCTCAGCAAAGTAGTGACGAGGCTAGGAAACGACAAATAATATCACCTGTGAAATTTAGTAATATATAAAAGAAATAACGACAGGAAGTAAACAGTTAAGTACAAGAACGGGGGAAAATATTATGGGGAAAAAGGAAAAGCAATAACTGAAATAACAGAACAAGGAAACAGTCTAATTATCAAAATAACAACAGGAATTAACGACACAGAACAAAAAACAAGTGCACGGCATCACCCTTCCTGCTTTTACTCTCATCCTCACAATAAGTAAATAGAAACGGCATGGCATGTCCCCTTGTGCTTAAATATCATAAACACGGCACGGAATGTCCCCTCGTGCTAAATATCACGGAATATCCCCTCGTTCTAAATATCATAAACGTGGTACGAAATGTCCGCTCTTGCTAAATATCATAAAAATGGCACGAAATGTCCCCTCGTGCTAAATATCATAAACATGGCACGGAATGTCCCCTCGTGCTAAATATCATATACATGGCACGGAATGTCTCCTTGTGCTAAAATATCATAAACATGGCACGGAATGTCCCCTCGTGCTAAAATATCATAAACACGTCACGGAATGTCCCCTCGTTCTAAATATCATAAAACAACAGTTTGGCAAAGAAAAATCAACAATAAGGACAATAAATCACAACATCCCATCAAGGGACCAATCAACAGAAATAATACCGTCCCGGCAAGGGACCCAACTATAACCAATCTTACACAAGTGTATAATTTAACAAAATATTTCTCAACCGAACAAATACTCAACAGTGTTCACAACCAAGAATTTCCATCAAATGAATAACTACCAAATTGATATTAAATCCATAACACAACAAATCTCAATGAAAATCACATATTTACTAATATCCGACTCACAGGCATGCTTGACAACATTATATAGGTACTCGTCACCTCACCTATACGTTGAACATGGAATAATCACATAGCAAGTAAGACTCAACACCTATTCCCTCAAGCTAAGGTTAGGCCAAACACTTACCTCCACTTCCACGATCAAAATCAAGCCTCAAGCACCGATTTTCCTTTTGAACTCGACTCCAAATCAATCGTATCTAGACATAATCGACTCAATAACATCAATAAATGCTAAACAATTCAATTCCAATGCTTAATTATAGACTTTCTAACATTCTTCCCAAAATCCAAAAATTGACCCCGGGCCCGCTTGGTCAAAATATGAGGTTCGGACCAAAACCCGATCACCCATTCACCCACGAGTTCGAATATATAATTTGTTTTGAAATCCGACCCCAAAACGAGGTCAAATTCCCAAATAATCAAAAAGCCCTAACTCTACCCAAACCCCTTATTTCCCACCCTTAATCTCATGTTTTAGGCCTATAAATCTAATGGGTGTTGATAAAAATGGAAGAGAATGAGGCAAGGATTACTTACCTATGAGGTTATGGTGAAGATTCCCTTCAAAAATCGCCCAAGGAGGTGTGGAGAAGAAGAAATTGTGAAAAAATGGGTTTAATCCCGTAAGTATTCTGTTTTTAGACTAAAGAAATAACTGGGCGAATTTTGACCTATGCGATCGCGATAGAGGGAATGTGATCGCACAGTTGACTGACTCCCACGCTCCGCGATCGCGACTGTGCAAATGCGATCGCATAGTGTAATCTCTACCCAGCCCCCAGCCTTCCTAGTTCTCTATGCGATTGCAGCTAATGCTATGTGATCGCATAATGCTACAGACCCCTCTCCTAAAACTGTGCTATGAGATCGCGAAGTACCCTATGAGATCACATAGTGCATCAAACCAGACATCAGAAAACTATGCAACACCGAAGTTTTAAGTTCAAAAACACCTCGACATCTATTCGAAACACACCCGAGCCCTCGGGGCTCTAAACCAACTATGCACACAACCTCAAAAACATCCTACGGACTTATTCGTGCAATCAAATCGCCAAAATAACATCATAAACAACGAATTAAACCCCAAAATCAATGAAATTTTCTCAAAACTTCTTTAAACATCAAATTTTGCATTTATGGTCCGAATCACGTCAACTGAATTCCGTTTCTTACCAAACTTTACAGACATAACATATATATTATATCGAACCTGTACCAGGCTCCAGAACCATAATACGGTCCCGATACCACAGGTTTCACATAAAATTTCATTTTCAAATACCTCTTATATTTTCATAAAACAATTTCTTTTGAAAATTCATTTCTCGGACTTGGGATCTCGGAATTCGATTCCGGGCATACGCCCAAGTCTCATATTTTCCTATGGACCCTCCGAGACCGTCAAATCACGGGTCCGGGTCCGTTTACCAAAAATATTGACCAAAGTCAACTTTATTCAAATTTCAAATTCAAAATTGCTAATTTCCTCAGTTTTTCACATAAGGGCTTCCCGGCTACACGCTCTGGCTGCGCACGCAAATTGGGGTGAGATAGAAGGAGGTTTTCAAGACCTCGGAATGAAGAATTACTAAAAATACACGGGATGACCTTTTGGGTCATCACAAATATATAAGTGTGGTATATTCTTANCTAGGAGCATTTTATCCAAGCTGGAATAAGAAAAGTCACTACAAAAATATCGTTATCCTACCAGCCTGAAGCCTGATATTATAAGCCAAGAAAAAGTCCTAAATAGATTTCAAAAGTCAGTGTTGAATCTATATTAGTGGAGATTAACATGAAGAGCAAGCCTATGGACTAACAATTGTGATATTCAAGACTTGTGATAATAAAGTTATCAATTCCGAAAGATCCATGAGAACAACAATGCAAATTTTGTTTTTTCAAAAATGAAATCAGAAGCAAGGTAAAAGATTTGGTGAAGCTTAAAAGATTAATCATTTGGCATGATGAAGGAAGTTATTTTGAATAAGTTTTCTATCCTACAAAGACCAAACGTTTTGAAGAAAATGTTACCAATATATATATATATATATATATATAAAATTATCATTAGAAATATTTTTCCTCGAGGACGAGCAAAAATTCAAGTATGGGGGGATTTGATAGATATAATTTATTCATATATTTTTATATGTAAATACTAAATATTTTAAATAAAACATGAATAAATATACCATATTTTCTAACATACTTCGCAGGAGGAAGAGCGTATGAAAATTAAAGGAAAGAAGCAAAAAAGAGTGGGAATTGAGTAGTCAACCGGGAATGAAGAAGAAGATATAGCACCATAGTTGTGACAATGGCAATTGAAAATGATGAAGCAAATTACATAGTTGCAACTAGCAAACTATAGTTGAAACTATGGTTCTTCCTCTGCAGAATGAAACTCAATTGGAAAAGTCATAGTTGCACCTATAATTTCCATAGTTGCAACTATGGAGAACCTTGGGCAAAAAAAATCTATAAATAGAGTGTGAACTTTGAAGAGAAGACATAGAGTCTTACGGGAGAAAACTACTCTTTGGTCTCTCTCTTTTCTAAGTATTTTCTACTAGTTGTCTTTCTTTTAGAAGAATAATATTTCTTCATAAGTTCTTTATTTCTAAATTAGTTTTCCTTACTTCATAATGGAGTAATCTTTTTTGTTGGGATAGTTGATGAAGCTTGATATATATATATATATATATATATATATATATTATAATACTATCTCAGTTTAATACATCTTTGGCTTGAAACTTTCTTTTATACTTTAAATTGTGTCGTAATAATAGTTTTAATTAATCATTATTATCACTTCTACATATTTTTGTCTCTAAGTTATTTTTATATTGATTTTGTAATTCTCACGAAGCAAAATTGATATATAATAACTAATAAGAAAAATAGTAGAGTGAGAGTCATTTTTAATAAACTATTATTCCAAGTTCGTAATCTTGCTTGCCTCAGTTTTAATTGTCACGGAGGAATTGTTGTAGGAAAGATTATTAACTTTTAGTGAAAATATTCTCACGAAGCTTTTACTACCCCTTGGCAAAATTCAAGCAAGAAACATATTTCGGTCTAATCGTCACTAGTTTTAACTCAACTAATCACATAACCTCACAGAGTGTTATTAATTGACTACTTCTTAGTGAGCTAAATATAATTGTATTAGCAATAAGCAATTACTCCTCAGAGAAATACATGTAAAAACTGGGATTTTATTGTAATATATTATCAAGTGAATTCAACGATTCCCAACTCTTTTAAATTATAAATCTTCCGAAAGTTCTTGGTTCTTGTTCAAGTAATTAACAAGCTTTAAACCTCAATCACTTTTCATCAAATTAATTCTCTCAAATAGTAGTTAAATATTAAAAGTCTGGAGCATAGATGTTCCAATCTCTGTGGGACGATATCATAAACTATACTAGAATTTGACAAAGCACGAACAAGAAAATCCTATACACATTGGTCTCGTCATCATGCCTATAAGAAATGTATAAAATCATCTTCAAAACTTATATATCATGCCTATAGGAAATGTGTGTGTAAATCAGTTTAACGCTTAGATATCATGCCTATAGAAAATGTAAGGTAAAAATCAGTTTCTGCATTTTAGATATCATGTCTATGGGAAATAATGCTTGTAATTAGTTTCAACACTTAGAAAGTGTCACGACCCGAATTTCTCACCGTCAGGACCGTGATGGCGTCTAATATCGCTAGGCAAGCCAACGTTACTTATTATTTTACCTTATTCCTTTATCTCTAATAGTTATCAAACATTATAATAAAATCAACGGAAATAAAAATGCGATGGAACAGAATATCACGGTTTGATTTAAATACTAATACGTAATCCAAGGCAAAACATTCCCAGAACTAGTGTCACAATCTCACAAACAGTCTACGAATACTACAAATAGGGGTTTGAACAAAATATAAGTATACATTTGTCTCAGAATAACATAAGAGGGGACGCCAAAGCCTGCGGACGCCTGCCGGACTACCTCGGGGTCTCCTGTCACGACCCCAAATACTTAGTCGTGATGGCTCCTGCCGTGGAGCCAAGCAAGCCACATAGTTCATTGAATTTATCTTTATTTTTCAGAAAAATTATAAAAATTAAAAGAAAAACACTGATAATAATCCATTTGAAAGTTTAAGACAACATTTAAAGCAAGATTCCAAAAACCCAATCCCGGATCTAGTGTCACTTAGTCACGAGCTGCTAATACATAAAAGTACTAAAATAGATAAATAAGCAACATAGTCTGTCAAAAACAAAAGTACGACAGGAAGAATAAGAAGGAGAAGATGAGGTCACGATCGCCAGCTGCTACCTCGACAACTCCGATGAAACTCTAACGGCTGCTCAGAATTCGCTACCGGGTCCCAAAGTACCTGGATCTGCACACAAGGTTCAGGGGGTAACGTGAGTACACCAACTTAGAAGTAAATAACCCAAACTATGAGATGAGAGGTAGTGACCGACTAAACCTCAGAATTTACAACATACCATTTACAGCATTTAGACATGCTAATAGTTTATCAGAAATGAGTAAGAATGCCAAGTATGCCAATATACTATACATGCCATCACAATAATGTATGAATCCAGTGTGGAAAATGCACATAGTGCTCACAACTCTCACACAGCAGTCCACTCAGTACCGTATATGGCTCTCAGGCCCAGGGAAGGTCCATCCCGGAATGTACATAAGCGTCGGTGACCTTAGTCACTTGGTACTGAGGAGAAGTCCATCTCTGGAAATACAACACTCAGACACGATCCATGTCCAGGAAAAATCCATCCTTCAATATCAATGCGCTCACTAGGGGTGTAAAGACTCCGGAGGGGCCTTAGTGGCCCAAGCGCCATATCAAGCCAATGAAGGCATGATTAAGTATCGTTGTTGTGTGCAGTCTTATCTCATAACTATATCAACAACTGGCTCTCGTCCTCACTCAGTCATTACTCTCCAGTCTCACTCATATGCTCACATATGTATAAATCAGCTCAAAACAATGTTAAATATGCATATAATAAACAATTACTCAGACTGAGGCATGAAATGATATGCTATAACAGGACTGAGTATATGAAATCAAATAATCACATGATGAGATAGTAACATATGACCACTCGGGTCTCAGCATTTTCGGCGTGAAACCTTAGCAATTATACTTAACATGATTTCTAACATGTTAAAATTTATCACATAATAGAAGTGCGGATATAAATCCGTAATAGCTTACTAGACTGTGCCATGGGATGAGCCAGGCCACAATTCACTCGGTGCACGCCCGCACGCCCATCACTTGGCATGTGCGTCACCTCAATTATAGTCAAGTATCATATAGTTCGGGGTTTCGAACCCTCAAAACCAAGTTTGGAAATGTTACTTACCTCAAAACCGGCTAAAATCCTAGCCCACAGTGCTATTGTCTCTAGACTCGAACTCCCAAAATCCCGAAATTGTCCAAACCCGACCCCCAGGACCACGTCCGAAATTCGATAAAATTTACACCACAAGAATCCTCATACTCCCACGAGTCTATAAATACCAAGAACATCAAAATCGGACTTCAAATGACCCCTCAAATTCCCATTTAAAAGTCTCTAATTACAATCCCTAATTACCCAATTTTAGCACTGATTTCGCATAATTTTCACCACTAAGCAGTCCACTAAACACATAAACGAGTTTTAAGTCCAAAATTCTTACCTCCACGAAGAACTCTCGAATCCTTCTTCAAAAACCCTTCAAAAAGCTTCAAACCCAAGCAAAAATGGTGGAAGAATGACCCAAAAATCGCTAAGGGTCCTATTTATATGTTCTGCCCAGCGATGACCGCACATGCGGCCCTTTGAGCGCACCTGCGGACCCACACCTGGGTCCCAGGTGCGCACCTGCGCATCCGGCTTAAAAACCATTTTTCGCACCTGCGACTCCGCAGGTACGGTCCAAGCCTCACACCTGCGACCTCTTCACCAGCTGCCAATCTCCACACCTGCTCTTGGTCCTCATACCTACGGACCTCGCGCTTGCGGTCTCCCTTCCGCAGGTGCGACCCCACCAGCAACTGTGTACCAGCAGCAGTTTTTGCTGCATTTTCCAATTTAAAACCCCCCGATGACTATCTGAAACATCCCGAGACCCTCGGGGCCTCAACAAAAAGTACCAACAAGTCATAAATGATCTTCCGGACTTAGTCGAACCCTCGGAACACCCAAAACAACATCGAAACACCAATTCAACTCATGATTCAAGCCTAAGAATCCTAAAACTTCCGAAAATCATCTACGATGCTGAAACTAACCAAAACACGTCTGATTAACCTGAAAATTTACACACACATCCAAATGACACTACCAACCTTTTCCAACTTCCAGAATTCCATTCCGACCCCGATATCATATTTTCCACTGTCGACCGGAAATCGCCAAAAACTCACTTTCGCCAATTCAAGCCTAATTTTACTTTGGACCTCAAATTCACATTCCAAACACACGTCTAAGTCCCAAATCACCTAACGAAGCTATCCGAGCTATAAAATCCACACTCTCAGTTGACTTTTCAAACTCTTAAGCTCTTTTTAGAGACTAAGTGTCTCAATTCTCACCACGACCACTCCGAACCCGAACCAACCAACCCAACACATCATGAATAAGCTAAATGACATATGATAAAGCTGAAAAACAAGAAACGGGGCTAAAATCACGAAATGAACGGACGGGTCATTACATTCTCCCCCTCTTAAACAAACGTTCGTCCTCGAACGAGTCTAGAAACATACCTAGAGTCTCAAACAGGTGAGGATATTTGCTCCGCATCTCCCGCTCGGTCTCCTAGGTGGCCTCCTCCACCGGCTGTCCACTCCATTGAACCTTCATTAAAGCTATATCCTTAGATCTCAACCTCCTGACCTGATGACCCAAAATAGCTACTGGCTCCACCTCATAAAACATATCACCCTCAAGCTGAACCGTGCTGAAGTCCAAAACATGAGACGGGTCTCCAACATACTTCCGGAGCATCGAAACATGAAAGACTGGATGAACACTCGATAGGCTGGGTGGCAAAGAAAGTCTATACGCCACCTCTCCAATCCTCTGAAGCACCTCAAAAGGTCCAATGAACCGGGGACTCAGCTTTCCCCTCTTCCCGAACCTCATAACACCCTTCATGGGTGACACCTTCAGCAGTACCTTCTCTCCCTCCATGAAAGACACATCCCGGACCTTCCGGTCCGCATAACTCTTCTGCCTAGATTGCACCGTGCGAAGCCGCTCCTGAATCAACTTCACCTTATCCCACACATCCTGTACCAAATCTGTGCCCAAAAGCCTAGCCTCACCCGGCTCAAACCAACCAACCGAAGATCTACACCTCCTACCATATAAAGCCTCATACATAGCCGTCTGAATACTCGAGTGATAAGTGTTATTATAAGAAAACTCCGCGAGTGGCAGAAACTGGTCCCATGAACCCCCAAAATCAATGACACAAGCACGCAACATGTCCTCTAGAATCTGAATAGTACACTCTGACTGCCCATCAGTCTGAGGATGAAACATTGTGCTCAACTCAACCTGAGTACCCAAATCTCTCTACACGGCCCTCCAAAACTGGGATGTGAACTGAGTACCTCTGTCAGAAATGATAGAAACTGGGACACCATGCAACCGGACAATCTCCCGGATGTAAATCTCAGCTAACCGCTCTGAAGAATATGTAGTACTAACAGGAATGAAGTGGGAGGAATTGGTCAACCGATCCACAATAACCCATATAGCATCGAACCTCCTCGAAGTTCATAGAAGTCCAACTACAAATTCCATGGTGATCCGCTCCCACTTCCACTCCGGAATATCCAACCTCTGATGCAACCCACCTGGTCTCTAGTGCTCATACTTGACCTGCTGATAGTTGAGACACCGAGCCATAAACTCCACAATATACTTCTTCATCCGCCTCCACCAATAATGTTGTCTCAGATCCTGATACATCTTCGCGGCACACGGATGGATGGAATACCGCGAGCTATAGGCCTCTGCTAGAATCAACTCCCGAAGCCCATCAACATTGGGCACACAAATCCGACCCTGCATCCTCATAACCCCATCATCACCAATCACTACATCCCCGCATCACCTCGCCGGACCGTATCCTGAAGAACGATCAAGTGTGGGTCATCATATTGGCGCTCTCTGATCCGGTCATAAAGAGAAGACCTGGAAGCTACACTAGCCAACACCCGGTGAAGCTCTGATAAGTCCAATCTCACAAACTGACCTGTTGAGGCCTGAAAATCAAGTTCTAATGGTCTCTCTGCTGCTGGGAGATATGCTAGACTCCCCCAAACTCTCTGCTCTGCGACTCAAGGCATCGACCACTACATTGGCCTTCCTCGAATGGTACAGAATAGTTATGTCATAGTCCTTGAGAAGATCCAACCATCTCCTCTGCCGAAAATTCAAATCCTTCTGCTTAAATAGATGTTGCAGACTATGGTGATCAGTAAAAATCTCACAATGCACCCCATACAAATAATGATGCCAAATCTTCAAGGCGTGAATAATGGCTACTAGCTCGAGATCATGTACGGGATAATTCTTCTCGTTAGTCTTCAACTGGCGTGAGGCATAGGAAATCACCCTACCCTCCTGCATCAAAACACACCAAATGCCTATCCTAAAGGCATCACAATATATTGTATAAGAACCTGAAGTTGATGGCAATACTAACACTGGAGCTGAGGTCAATGTAGTCTTGAATTTCTGAAAGCTCTCCTCACACTCGTCCGACCACCTGAATGGAGCACCCTTCTGGGTCAATTTGGTCAAGGGAAAATCAATAGAAGAAAAACCCTCCACAAAGCAATGGTAATACCCCGCCAAACCAAGGAAGCTCATAATCTCTGTAGCTGAGGACGGTTTGGGCCAACTCTGTACCACCTCTATCTTCTTCGGATCAACCTGAATACCCTCACTGGACACCACGTGCCTCAAGAAAGCTACTGAGCCAAGCCAAAACTCACACTTGGAGAACTTTGCATAAAGATTCTCCTCCCTCAATCTTTGTAAAACAACTCTCAAATGTTGAGCGTGCTCCTCCTAGATACGAAAATATACCAGGATGTCATCAATGAATACAATAACAAAAGAATCCAGGTACGGATGAAACACGTTGTTCATCAAATGCATGAACGATGTTGGGGCATTGGTCAGCCCAAAAGACATCACCATAAACTCCTAATGGCCATAACGAGTCCTGAAAGTTGTCTTGGGAATATCAGAATCCCGAATCTTCAGCTGATTATACCCGAATCTCAAATCAATCTTAGAGAACACCCTAGCTCCCTGAAGCAAGTCAAACAAATCATAAATACGAGGCAGAGGATACTTATTCTTGACTGTAACCTTGTTCAACTGCCTATTTTCAATACACATTCTCATGGAACCATCTTTTTTCTTTACAAACAACACAGGCGCACCCCAAGGTGACACACTAGGCCGAATGAACCCCTTATCTAGGAGTTCCTAAAACTGCTCTTTCAATTACTTCAACTCCACTGGTGACATACGATATGGAGAAATATAAATAGGCTGAGTGCCTGACACCAGGTCAATACCAAAATCAATATCCCTGTCAAGTGGCATGTCTGGCAGGTTAGCAGGAAACACGTTCGGAGAATCACGGACCACAGGAATAGATTCAATAGTGGGAGTCTCAACACTGACATCCCTCATAAAGGCCAAATATGATAAACACCCCTTTTCTACCATACGTTGGGCCTTCAGGTAAGAAATCACCCTACTAGGCACATACTCAATAGAACCTCTCCACTCAACCCTCGAAAATCCTGGCATCGCTAAGGTCACGGTCTTAGCATGACATGAAGAACTGCATGACACGGAGATAACCAGTCCATGCCCAATATCACGTCAAAGTCAACCATGTTAAGTAGTAACAGATCCACTCGGGTCTCCAGACCCCCAATAGATATCACACAAGACCGGTACACCCGGTCCACAATAATAGTATCGCCCATCGAAGTCGACACATGAACAGATGTAACTAAGGACTCACGGGGCATATCAAGAAAATGGGTAAAGTATGATGAAACATAAGAATACGTGGAACCAGGATCAATAAGGCCGAAGCATCTCGGTGACAGACTGAGACAATACCTGTAATCACTGCGTCTGAGGCCATAACATCTAGTCTGACTAGGAGTGCATAGAAACGAGCCTGACCTCTACCTGATCGACCTCCCCCTCTTGGGCGGCCTCTAGCTTACTGACCCCCACCCCTAGCTGCTTGGGCGGGTGGTGTAGTAACTGGTGCTGAAGCTGGAGGCTGGCTCCTCTGCTGAGATGTACCACCTGAAAGACGGGGACAATACCTCTTGATATGACCAGGATCACCACACTCAAAGCAAATTTTCTCAGCAAATGACGGTGGGGACTGAAGGGAACCCCTAGACCCAGAATAACCACTAGAAGAACCATGTGATGAGTCACCCTGAACTGACGGTGGCTGAGATGAACTCTGAGCTGGAAAAGCACTGAAGGATGAACGGCTCGGATGAGAGCTACGGGGACAATGCTCCGATGAAGCACCACTGTAGGCTGGGCGGACTGGCTGGGGAGGCCTAAATGAACGACCTATGTTGTGCTGAGACTGACCTACTGAATGAACACCACCATAACTACTGGATCCTCGAGGCCTCCTTCTCTACTCGCTCCTAGCGGCGAACTGACTCAATCTCTCTGGCTATGTCCACTACCTCTTCAAAAGAAGCGCCAGATACCCTCTCCCTGGTCAGAAAATCCGAAGTTGATAAGTGAGGCCATCAACGAACCTCCTAATCCTCTCCCTATCTATGGGAACTAGCCAAATAGCATGATGGGCTAACTCGGATAACCTCATCTCATACTGCACCACGGTCATGTCCGCCTGATGCAACTGCTCAAACTCCCTGTGCAGCTCCTCCCTGCGGGACTGCGATATATACTTCTCCAAGAAGAGAATGGAGAACGGATGCTAGGTAAGGGGCGTTGCATCCATGGGTCTACGCCTCTCATAGGCCTCCTACCAAGCAAGTGCAGCTCCTGAGAATTGGAAGGTAGTAAACGGGACCCCACTGGCCTCCAAAATCCCTGTTGTGCGCATAATCCTCTGACACTTTTCCAAGAAAGCTTGGGAATCCTCGCCCTCGGTACCACTGAAAATTGGAGGCTGAAGTCTACTATACTTCTCCAACCTACGCTGCTCGTCATCTGCCAAAGTTGAGACCACATAATCCTGGGTTGGGGCAATCGGCTGGGCTGTAGCTGCCCCTGGTGTTTGAAACCCCTAAGTAACCTTCTCGGGTATCCGGGCAACTGGAGTCTGAGTGCCTCCCCCCGCCTGAGAGTTAGCAGCAATAGTAGACATAGCGACAGCCTGTGCAAGATTGGTGCACACTGTCAAAATCTGAGCAAGGGTCTCCTGAAGACCCGGAATCACAATAGGAACTTTCGGTGCCTGAGCCTGTCCCGCTGGAATCTCATCAGCAGGGACCTGATGTTGAGCAGTAAGAGGGTCCACAAGTATTTCCCCGGCTGCTGCGCGGGCTGCACCCCTCCCTATGCCACGGACTCGACCTCTCGCTGGTCCAGCTGGTGTCTGATCACCTCGATCGGTAGCACGAGTACTCACCATCTTTGAGAGAATGAAAACAAACAGAAGTTTAGTTCCAGGAATCAACAGGTTCGCAAGAAAAAATTCAAAAATGTGAGATTTTTCCAAAGGGTTCTGTAGCCTCTCGAAAATAAGTACAGACGTCTCCGTACCGATCCGCAAGACTCTACTAAACCTGCTCATGACTGGTGAGACCTATTTAACCTAGAGCTCTGATACCAACTTGTCACGATCCCAAATACTTAGTCGTGATGGCGCCTGTGGTGGAGCCAGGCAAGCCACACAGTTCCTTGAATCTATCTTTATGTTTAAGAAAAATTATAAAACTTAAAAGAAAAACACAGATAATAATCCATTTGAAAGTTTAAGACGACATTTAAAGCAAGATTCCAAAAACCCAATCTCGGATCTAGTGTCACTCTGTACGAGCTGCTAATACATAAAAGTACTAAAATAGAGAAATAGAAAACATAGTCTGTCAAAAACAAAAGTACGACAGGAAGAATAAGAAGGAGAAGACGAGGTCACAATCGCCAGCTGCTACCTCGACAACTCCGATGAAACTCTAACGGCTGCTCAGAATCCGCTACCGGGTCCCGAAGTACTTGGATCTGCACACAAGGTGAAGGGGGGTAATGTGAGTATACCAACTCAGAAGTAAATAACCCAAACTATGGGCTGAGAGGTAGTGACGGACTAAACCTCAGAATTTACAACATACCATTTACAGCATTTAGACAAGTTAATAGTTTATCAGAAATGAGTAAGAATTCCATATATGATAATATACTCTACATGCCATCACAATAATGTATGAATCCAGTGTGGAAAATGCACATAGTGCTCACAACTCTCACACAGCAGTCCACTCAGTACCGTATATGGCTCTCAGGCCCAAGGAAGGTCCATCCCGGAATGTACATAAGCGTCGGTGACCTTAGTCACTTGGTACTGAGGAAAAGGCCAATCCATCCCCACGGAGAATATCCATCTCTGGAAATACAACACTCGGACACGATCCATGTTCAGGAAAAATCCATCCTTCAATATCAATGCGCTCACTGGGGGTGTAAAGACTCCGGAGGGGCCTTAGTGGCCCAAGCGCCATATCAAGCCAATGAAGGCATGATTAAGTATCGTTGTTGTGTGCAGTCTTATCTCATAACTATATCAACAACAGGCTCTCAGCCTCACTCAGTCATTACTCTTCAGTCTCACTCATATGGCTCACATATGTATAAATCAGCTCAAAACAATGTTAAATATGCATATAATAAACAATTACTGAGACTGTGCCATGAAATGATATGCTATAACAGGACTGAGTATATGAAATCAAATAATCACAATATGAGACAGTAACATAAGACCACTCGGGTCTCAGCATTTTCGGCGTGAAACCTTAGCATTTATACTTAACATGATTTCTAACATGTTAACATTTATCACATAAGAGAAGTGCGGATATAAATCCGTAATAGCTCACTAGACTGTGCCATGGGATGATCCAGGCCACAATTCACTCGGTTCACGCCTGCACGCCCGTCACTTGGCATGGGCGTCACCAAAATTATTGTCAAGTATCATATAGTTCGGGGTTTCGAACCCTTAAAACCAAGTTTGGAAATGTTACTTACCTCAAAACCGGCTAAAATCCTAGCCCACGGTGCCTTTGCCTCTAGACTCAGACTCTGAGTGCTCCAAATCTACCAAAAATCAGATTCATATCATTATTATATGCCAAGGAAGGAAGCCCATTCGAAAATTATCAAAATTACCCAAAATCCCGAAATTGGCCAAACATGACCCCCGAGCCCACGTCTCGGAATTCGATAAAACTTACACCACAAGAATCCTCATCCTCCCACAAGTCTATACATACCAAGAACATCAAAATCGGACTTCAAATGACCCCTCAAATTCCCATTTTAAAGTCTCTAATTACAAGCCCTAATTACCCTACTTTGGCACTGATTTCCCACAATTTTCACCACTAAGCAGTTCATAAATCACACATAAATGAGTTTTAAGTCCAAAATTCTTACCTCCAAAAAGAACTCTCGAATCCCTCTTCAAAATTCCTTCAAAAAGCTTCAAACCCGAGCAAAAATGGTGGAAGAATGACCCAAAAATCGCTAAGGGTCCTATTTATATGTTCTGCCCAGCGATGACCACACCTGTGGCCCTTTGAGCGTACCTGCGGTCCCAGGTGTGTACCTTCGCATCCGGCTTAAAAATCATTTTCCACGCCTGCGACAAATATCCCGCACCTGCGACTCCGCAGGTGCGGTCCAAGTCTCGCACCTGCGACCCCTTCACCAGCTTCCAATCTCTGAACCTGCACTTGGTCTTCACACCTGCAGACCTCGCGCCTGCGGTCTCCTTTCCGCAGGTGCGACCACACCAGCAGTTGTGCACCAGCAGCATTTTCTGCTGTATTTTCCAATTTCAAACCCCCCTATGACTATCTGATAACATCCCGAGCCCCTCGGGGCCTCAACCAAAAGTACCAACAAGTCATAAATGATCTCCCGGACTTAGGCGAACCCTCAGAACACCCAAAACAACATCGAAACACCAATTCAACTCATGATTCAAGCCTAAGAATCCTAAAACTTTCGAAAATCATCTACGATGCCGAAACTAACCAAAACACGTCCGATTAATCTGAAAATTTGCACACGCATCCAAAATGACACTACGAACCTGTTCCAACTTCTTGAATTCCATTCTGACCCCGATAGCCTATTTTCCACTGCCGACCGCAAATCGCCAAAAACTCACTTTCGCCAATTCAAGCCTAATTGTACTCCGGACCTAAAATTCACATTCCGAACACACTCCTAAGTCCCAATACACCTAACAAAGCTATCCGATCTATAAAATCCACATTCCAAGGTCATTTACCTATAAGTCAACTCCCAGTTGACTTTTCCAACTCTTAAGCTCTTTTAAGAGACTAAGTGTCTCAATTCTCACCACAACTACTCTGAACCCGAACCAAGCAACCCAACACATCATGAATAAGCTAAATAATATATGATATAGATGCAAAAGAGGAAACGGGGCTAAACTCACGAAACGACTGGCCGGGTCGTTACATCTCTACTGGACTGAAGGCAGCAACCTTGATCTAAGGTCTGAAGGGTCTAGTACCGGGATCTGTATAGAAAGTGTTGAGTGTAGCATCAGTACAACCGACCCCATGTACTGAGTAATTTTCAAGTCTAACCTCAGAGAAGTAGTGACGAGGCTAGGACACAACACCTATATAAACCTGTGCAGTTTGATCATATACAAAAAACAATAGTAATAACAAGAAATAGGCAGCTAAATTCAAAAGAAAGGGGGGGGGACATGCTGACGGGAGGGAATATCAAGTGACTAAAATAACGAAGTAAAGCGACAAAATAAATATCAATTCAAAACAATAGAAATAGTAACACAAACGTAAGTGCATGGCATCACCCTTCGTGATTTTACTCTCATCCTCACCATAAATCAACAGAATCGACACGGCATCACCCTTCGTGCTTTTACTCTCAGTCTCACCATAAATCAATGGCACGACATCACCCTTCATGCTTTTACTCTCATCCTCACCATAAATCAGTAAAAACGACACAGCATCACCCTTCGTGCTTTTACTCTCTCATAATTATGGCACGGCATCACCCTTCGTGCTTTTACACTCACTTACAATATCATGCTCGGCATCATCCTTCGTGCTTTAACACTTTTCCTCACCCAAATAAAACCAATAATAGAAATCCGACAAGGAAATCAACAATATAAACAATAATAAAAACCATGACGTTCCGGCAAGGGAGCCAACAGTAGAATCAATATCATCCCGGCAAGGGAAACAACTATAACCAATCCCACTTAGTAACTTAACGTCACGTAATAATTCTCAACTGGAACCATTACTAAACAATGATCAACACCAAGGAATTACAACCAACATGGATGATTATCAAGTTAAACTCAAGTAATGCTTAATGAAAAATCACATAAATCACAATATCCGACTCACGGGAATGCTTGACACCAACGTATAGATACTCGTCACCACACCTCTACGTTGAACATGACACTAACACGTAGCAAATAAGACACAAAATATATTCCCTCAAGCTAAGGTTAAGCCAAACACTTACTTCGGATTCCACAGCCAAACTTAAGCCTCAATTACCGTTTTCTCTTTAGAACTCGCCTCCAATTCACTTGTATCTAGACATAATTAACTTAACAATATCAATAAATGCTAAATAATTCAATCCTAATGTCTAATTATAGGGTGTCTATCATTCTTCCCAAAAAGTCAAAAATCGACCCCAGGCTCACTTGGTCAAAATACGAGGTTCGGACCAAAACCCGATCACCCATTCACCCACGAGCCCGAATATGTAATTAGTTTCGGAATCTGACCCCAAATCGAGGTCTTAATTCCCAAATTTGTAAAATTCCTAATTCCCCCAAAATCCCTAATTTCTACCCTTAAAGAACAAGATTTAGGCCTAGAAATCTAATGGGTGTTGATGGAAAATGAAGAAAATAAGTTCAAGAACACAAATCTATGATTTTGTGGTGAAATCCCTCTTCAAAAATCGCCCAAGGTCGGATTATATGGAAGAAGATATGAAAATATGGTCTTTTCCCGTTTTTGCTACTATTTTAAAATACTGGACAGACCTTTTATGTGTTTTTAGCATTTTTTGTATTTTTCTCAATCTTTTATATAAAAGCTTTCTGGATACACGCCAGAACTGCGAACGCAAAATAAGGTGAGACAAAAGTAGGTTTTCAAGGCCTCGGAACACGGTTTTGGCTTTTAAAACAAGAGATGACCTTTTGGGTCATCACAAAAAGCATGCCTATAGAATCTAAAAGATGAAATCTGCCTGTTAAAATCAATCACTAGTTTATATATTATGGTCTGATTAATACTTAGATACCATGCTTATAGGATTCTGCTCGGTTATCACTTAGGCAAGCCTGTAGGATAATTAAGAATTCTGAGTTTAAAATTGTGATTTCTTGTTGCTTGAAACGTGCCCAAATTCAGAGTAAGTGACAAAAATCAGTAGGCAAACTGATAGGTACTCACTGCTCCGCCTTAATAAAACAGCTATATATTCTGTTTATGCTCATTTAGATATACTGCCCATAGGATCCTAAAATCATTAAAAATTGCTTGTCTGAATAATGTGCATTTTTTTTTCTATTTGTGGAGGTTAACATGAGACCCCC